>BFEA01000055.1:343304-361803 GCA_003427395.1 Chara braunii
CCCCCCCCCAAAAAAAAAAAAAACTTCGCAATGTTTCAATACAACGGAAAAAAAAAGTAAAAAAAAAACAATGAAAGGGGGTCCATTATTTTTCTTCCCCCACCCTAAAATGGACCCCCCCATTTTTAATTATTTTTCTTTTTTTTCAATGTAGGGGTGTGGGGCCTGGGGTGCGCCCCCGGAATCCCGACCCCGACCTCGGGTAGCCCCCCTCCCCTGCCCGCGACGCGCGTTTTTCGACCGCGGGCCCGCGGTCGACCGCATGGGCCGCGGTCATGCCCGCGGTGACCGCGGCCGCCGGGGATACATAGCATGGGGGTAACGAAGTACTGCCGAAAATTTTAAAAAATCGAACACTTAATTTCTCTTCACCTCCTCATTTACTTATTTATTTATTTATTTGTTTATTTATTTATTTTTTTGAAACTTATGATTTGTGGCATTGTAAAACTTAGTGTGCTTTTCTTAATCTCTCCTTCCTTTTTGCACCTTTGTGACTCCATTGGGATAGGAAAATGCTGCCAAAAATTCCAAAAAAATAAGTATTCTTCCTCTTCCACCTTTTGCTTCCTTCTTTCTTTTTTTATTTTTATTATTTGTTTATTTTTATTTTTATCTCGAAATTTCACTATTTATTTTATTTTCTCTCCTCCTCCCCTCCATGGTTACTATCTTCTTTTCTTGATTAGGTCGCCTCTACCCTACCCTAACCACCCGAACCCCGGTTAGGATTTTCTTAGGGTTTTTCTAGGATTTAGGGTTCTCTTAACCCCCTTCCTCTCTCACTTCCTCCCGTCGGGCATCCTGAATCCGAACGGCTCATCTCCCTTCGAGCGAATTCGCGTCACCATCTAATGCGCGACCTGCTGGTGACGGAGTGAGCCGACTCACAATTACCCACTCCGCTCCCGCGGTCCCCTCCCTCTCATTGGTGGTCCCCTATCCCCACACCATAACCCATTTCCTTTCCCACCTTTTTTTCCACCTCCTATCATGTCTACCCCCATGCGTCCACTACCCACGGATGAGGCTACAGTTAAGGAGATCATCGCGGCGCCCTCTGTTTTTCAGGCACCCACCCACTCGACGGTCCAGGGTCAGCACTTTGTGGGGCCCACAAACCTTCGCACTATTCTCGCGTCCCTCTTTGCACCTTCGCAAGCACGCCTTGATGCGCTTGCACCCTTGGGAGGCAAGTAAATGCGCTCGCCGTTGAAGTTCATCACCTCAAGGGTTCTCCTCATCGCTCTCCCCACGGCTCTCAAACCCCATCCCCTATCGGCTAAGAGTCCGGATCTCCTTGACTTCAGGGACAAAGACGTGGTGGTTCATCCTCCTCTGCGGACCAGGTCCAACACTCCCCCTCCGCAGAGGTGAGTGTTGCTGCCGCTCATACCATACCGTCTGTTGCGGCGCATCCATTGGCCCCCACCGCTCCCGCCGCCCTTGCCGCTTCGACCACTGCTTCATGTGCTGTCACCTTGATACCGGTATCTAGCCAGACAGTTTCATCTACCCACCCCGGTGCCGCTTCCCAGCTTCCTGCACCGGTCGCGGCACTACGGCCCGAAGTTCTTCCTCCTCCCGCTAGAGTACTCTCTTCGCCTCCTCCACCTCCGACCCCGCGCACCCAGCGGGTGGCTACCCTACAGGCCACCTTGGCGCAACTCCAGGGGGAGATTCTCTCTCTGAGACAACCTCACCCTTCACAACCTGCTCACCCTTCTTCTTTTTATACCGCCCTTCCCACCTCTGTCTTGCCGGGTCGTTTCCCTCGACCGGCTCCCCCCCCTCTACCATCCTATCTCATTACTCCGTGATAGTTGGTTGCGGTCGTTGCCTCCATGTCTGCTGAACCTTCCACAACAGCCCCGACTCTCAGCCTGCCACCACTTCTACCTCTGCACCGACCTCGACATTTGCCACCGCAATGTAGGCCCATTAACCCCTCTCCCTTCGCCGTCAGCATAGCGGTCCCACCCTTGTGCGTATGTCGGACATACCCGACTTCGATGGTACAATGCGTGTGTCGCACTGGTTGCAGGCTGCCACACTTGCGCTGACACTGACTAACACTAGTCAGGCGTTGTGGTGCTCCGCGCTCACAACTAAATTGCGAGGCAGCTCGTTCTCCGCATGGAAGAACTATTATACCCATTGTACTTGCTCCGGTGAGGCTTCCACCCTCGCAGATTTCACAACGTTCCTCCATGACCGCTACGACACTCTCCACGATGCAACCGACACCTTAGATTGGGTCACCCAAACGCAGTGGCGGGGGTCCTCCGCACCAGCCGATCTTGAGCGTCACATCAGAGTGTTTCAGGACGCTCGCCTCATTTGCGATGAGGCACTTCTACCTGAGGTCCTTTTGACCAACAGGTTCGTAGTCAATCTTCTGACTGACTACCGCATCGAGCTGTGACGACAGAGCTTCGCCTCCTCAGAGCAGGCATACAAGGTTGCTCGGCAGTACCAGAAGATGCAGAGTCGCTTCTCCGACGCCCCATGCCGCCACCCAATCACATGACACCAACCGCGTTCGACCCTCCTTCATCGGCCGCTTTCGCCGACCAGCTCGACCTGAAGCGTCATTCTCTCGACGCTAGAGTTCTCTGGAGTATGGCGAGGACTCCTCGGTCGAGCTTGAACCTACCCTTGGGGACGCCCCCGAGGACATCGAGCTCCGATAGTCATCCAGTATCACTTGGATGACGACATTGTTCCGGTGGCCGAGCGCCTGCAGATGGCCATGTCCGCCATGGGTTGTGCACGCATTCGGATTGCACAGGCTGGCACCCACACGCTCACAGTTCCTCAGATAGACCTCCCGCAGAGTTTTGTCCCTTCTCGCGCTGCCCTATCCCCCGAGGAGCGTGCCGCCCTCGAGGCCCGTCACGGCTGCCTTTGTTGCCGCCAGGATGGACACACCTCCTCACGGTGTCCATACCATGCTGCCCTCGATCGACACTACGCTGACATTTCTCGTCAGCGTCGATCTTATCCCCCCCCGGCCCCCCCCGACCAACCCCACCCAACTTGCCACGGTGCAGTGTACTGCTGAGGCCTCACACGTAGCCGGTTTCCCGACCACTGAGTCGCGATTTGCACCTTTGGCTACCCCACCAGAGGATCGTCAGGACACACCAGACGCAGTTCCCTCTGCCCCACCGTCTGGTGAGGTACCGTCTGCCCCACAACAGACCGCCACATCTAGTCCTTCCCCTTCGAGACTTCCGACGCATTGCGCCATTCGTACAGCTCGTTGTAGTGCCCAACTGGCGACTCGTGATGATGTCATGTCATCTCTCCTAGATTTGAGCATCCTTCAGGCTCGCCAAGAACGACTCGCGAGACACATAAACGTCCAGCGTCGTTTTCTCGCTCTTCTCTTTGACCCTAGTCGCACCCTCCTCATCATCCCTATTCGCTTGGGGACATCTACGAGGGTGTACCGCGCTTTAAAGGACTCTGGCTCGCAGGGAGACTTCGTTCACCATCGCCTGGTTAAGGAAGCTCACCTAGCTACCTTCGGGTCTCGCTCTCCTATCTCCCTTACCATCAGAGATAACGAGACGCAACGCTTCTTCGATCAGACGGTCCCCGACCTCCACTTCTCCATCACTCTCCAGCCATTGGATAGTACCCAGGCGTCTCGGCGCTACTATTCCTCTACATACTTCGACGTGTTGGAGACTGGGTACGACTTTATCCTTGGCACTCCATGGTCTCGCCGGTTCCGTGGTAGAGAGGCTGAATGGGCGACTAAGACACTCGTTCTCAAAATGAAGTGTGGTCAAACCCATCGAGTCTCCTTCATTGGAACCACGAACGACACCCCTCCAGACCTACCTCCCCAGGACCCTCGTCTCTTTGGGTCCCACCCAGACATCGCCTTCACTTCTCCTCGTCACGTTCTACTCAGGGAACGTCATGGATCTTCTTCGCTACGATCCACTTTGTCTAGAGGTTGAGCTCATCTTATTGGAGCTTGATTCCCCTGACCCTTCCTCCATCTTCGCGACTCCCATCTCCATATCCACCTGTCAGCCTGCAGATACCTCCTCGACATGCTAGATCCATTAGTCGTTCACTGCCGAGTCCATCCATACGTCTCGTCCCGACGCAGACGTTGAGGAACTCGTGCAGTTCACGACTGACTTAGAGCCCGTCATTCACGATTTGATTCGAGAGTACCGCAACATTTTTCCCCCGTATTTCTCATACAGCGGGATCCCTCCTATGCATGGTGTTGAGCATTCTATCCAGCTCATGCTTGACTATCGTGTCCACCATCAGGCACCCTACCGACTCTCGATTCCAGAGGCGACAGAACTCAAGCATCAACTTAAGGAGCTCCTTCGACTAGGTTTCATTAAACCCAGTAACTCCCCTTGGGGTGCACCCGTCATTTTTGCTCGCAAAGCGGACAAAACTCTCCGCCTTTACATTGACTACCGCGACCTTAACCGTTGGTACTATCCTATGCCTCGTACGGATGAGTTGTTTGACCGTCTCACAGACAACTACTTCTTCACGAAAATCGATCTTCGTAACAATTACCACCAGATCCGCGTAGCCATAGAGGACCGGTCGAAGACCACCTTTCGGTCGTGCTTCGACCACGACGAGTTCACGGTGATGCCATTCAACTTGACCAATGCACCCGCCACCTTCCAGACGGCGATGAACGACATCTTCAGGGACATCCTCAAAGAATACATTCTCGTATACTTGGACGACATCCTGGTCTATAGTCGTACCTTAGAAGACCATCTCAGACACCTTCACGATGTCCTACAACACTTACGCAAGCATGGCTTCTATGCCAAGCTTAGTAAGTGCCGTTCACCATGTGTTTGACCAGAGTCTCCACATGGACGACGAAGATCACTGCAAAGTGACCCGTCTCCACATCTGCCAAGTAACTTCGCAGTTTCCTAAGCCTCATGAATTACTATAGTAATTTCATCAAGGGATACACTAGGTATTCCTACGTCCTTACCTCCACCCTCCTCCGGAAGAACCCACCGTGGTTCTTGACACCACTGTGCGCGGGCGCATTTCTCGCCCTCAAGAAGGTGGTGACTTGTGCGCCGGTTCTTCGCCTCCCTCATTTTGATCGTCCCTTCATCGTCACTACCGATGCGTCAGATTCTGCAATAGGAGTTGTACTCTCTTAGGTGTTTCCCTCTCCCTCGGATTCACCTTATCCCCATGTTCGCCCTTCATAGTGCGCACAGACAACTTAGTTGTCCGGACTTTTTTCACGAAGCCCAAACTTTTCCCTCGACAGGCACGTTGGTGGCGTGACTTAGTATGTGAGTTCAGTTTCACCACTAAGCCCATCAAGGGTGAAACAAACCGCATTGTCGATGCCTTCTCCCGCCGTCCTAATCACAATCAGGAACCCATTTATCTTTCTGCCATCTCCATCACCACTGTTGATCAGTCGGTGATCGACGCATATCGCACTCAGTATCATCACTGCCCAGATTATCGCGTAATTCACGCGACACTGCGGAGTGGCAAGACCGTTACCTCATACTCCCTCGGTGAGAACGGTCTCGTGTACTGGCATGGCAGATCATGCCAGCTAGAACCACGTACCTGCGTTCCCTCCACCGGACAGCTCCGCATCCAGGCTGTAACAAAGTTCCATGACCATGGACCTGCCGGTCAAATGGGCTTCCACAAGACGTTGGCTTGTGTTTGCCATTTTTACGTCTGTTCGAACTCCAAGCACTTCGTCAAAGCCTACATCTAGGAGTGTCCTACCTGCCCGGAGGTGAACAGTGCGAACCACCTTCCGTATGGGTTACTTCAGCCTTTGCCCATACCCAAGGCTCGTTGGCAGTCCATCTCGATGGATTTCATTCGTCCCCCACACCCCCCCACTGAGCGCGGCTATGATGCTATCTAGGTCATCATCGATCACTTCACGAAGACTCAAGTGTGCAAGTTTTGTCCCGTGTCGCTATCGCATTAGCGCTCGTGAGGTCGCCGACATCGTCTTCGACCGAGTCGTGAGAGATCACGGCTTACCTTAGAGCATTATCTCCGACCGTGACCCGCGCTTTACCAACACATTCTAGCGACGCCTACACGAGGTGTACGGATCCTAACTCCGCTTCTCGTCGTTTTACCACCCTCAGATAGATGGTCATATTGAGTTCATCAATAAAACTCTCAGTAATATCCTCCGAAAGGTGGTGAGGGATGACCAGCAGTGAGACTTACACTTAACCCGCGCGGAGATTGCATACAACCACGCTGTTTCGCCAGCCACGGGGATGTTTCCATTCTATTGCGACCTCGGTTACCACCCTCTCGTACCCACGGATTTCCTACGACCGTTGCGGTTGCGCCCAGACACTCATTGTCCTGCGCTTGACGACTGGATCGCCCACATGGCGGCGCTTATGAAGCGCGCACACGAGAGTCTAGCCCACTCCCATACTCGCATGGCCGCACGAGCAAACCGATCACGAATGAATCACTCATTCAAAGTCGGTGACGATGTGCTCGTCGACACACGCCACTTGTAGCTCGAAACAAATACGCTTCGCAAGTTCAGGCGTCGTTTCTTCGGTCCATGTCGCATCCTTCATGCCGTCGGTTCTGATACTGCCGCTAGCCCGGTCAGCTTCTATGTGAAGCTACCTTATTACCTTCGACAGGCTCGCGTACATGATGTTTACCACGTCTCCTTGCCTCGTCCTTATCGCAGACCGTCCGAGCACTTCGTCGGACGCCCCTATGGGCGCCCACCTATCATGGTGGACGGTCACGAGGAGTTCGTCGTTTCCGACATCGTATGTCGCCGAGTTACCAACGATACCCCTCCACGCATCGAGTACCTTGTGTGTTGGAAAAGCTATTCTGATGAGGAGGTTACTTGGGAGCCCTTTGAGCACTTGGAGCACGCCCGGATGTTGTTGCGTGCATATGATCGTGCTCGTCGTGTTGAGACATCTGCACCTACTTAGCCGGCTGACCCTCTTCCTCCTCCTCCGCCTGAGGAGGTCGTTGAGGACGAGCCCGCTCCCTCTGAGGCCGTTCTTCAGCGGCAGACGGACGCCTCCGCGCGTTCACAGTGCACCCGTCGACGCCCACGGCGTCTCGACGATTGACACTCTGATCACCTACTATCTCTCTACTGACTCACACCATCAGGTACTTCATCAACAACTTCTTTAAAATGTCAACGTTTTGTGGCTTTGCTTTGACATCGACTAGACTCCTACTTCATCGACGTTATCGACCACTTCGACGACTTCAACTACCTTCTCGACTTCAACCATCTTATCGGCTTCAACTACTTTGGACGTGAGTACTTCACGTCACCACTCTACCCTGTACATTCCCTTGCATCTGTCGCATGATGGTTCTCACTTAACTGGGTCTCTTTAAGTTGGACTCTCTCTTGGTATCGCATAGGCATTGGGACCGTAGCGTTATATTGGCTTCCCTGCTTCCAGATCTGGCTCTCTCCCCCAGTCAGTGAGTTGTGTGCATGTTTTAGTCACCCACTGCCCTCATCACCTTAGTGTCGGCTCTTCCATGCCTTCAGTTAGGCATATCTCCACCTTATTCCAAGCTCCCCTTTTCATGGTCGACCCTGCATGGTGTCAACCTTTTGTCGAGCATTACCCGCCTTGATGGTCTATTTGTTAGAGTCATTGGTTTTGTTTCGCTACCAGTCCCTTACCTTGAGCCTGATGACCTATCCCACCTTCATGTGTGATTGTCCTTAAGAGTTTCGATTCTTAGGCTGCATTCACCCCCTCTGAGACCATCCCACTCTTAGTGGTTCCGCGATATTACATTATCGTGTGACATATTGCTTTTTTTCCTTTCAGCACTGAGGCCATTGCCTCCAAGACGTTAGGATTGTATCATGCTACATTTCCTTTTCTGTTGTTAGTTAGGATGTGTATACCAAACATTTCCTTTTCATTTGACATTATGTAGCTTAGGCTGCATCGCATGGACTCCGCATGAAGCTTGATTCACATCCTAGATATATTAGCTTTCATTACAGAGTTCCGCTGTTTTTGCGAATAGCATGTTTACGTCTCTTGCGATCCATTACATGTTTGAGGATCGTGCAACGGGCCTCTATCTGCCCTGGCCTACAACCAGGACCTATTCGGCTATTTGTCAATTCGGCCTGTGGGACCAGGCCGTGGCCTGACCCCACAGGCCGTGTACTATATCAATCCAGTCCAGTCCTGCCCGGTACCAATGTCACAGTCTGTCAGTACTAGGCCAGCCCAGTCTAGTCCAGTCAGTCCGCTAGGGGTATACCCCAACTGCAGTCTGTATTCTGCATCATTCTTCATTTGCACACTTTAAAGTACGTGCGTGTTGAGTCTGCGTTCGAGTTGCGATGTCCCTTCCAGCTTCATCTCCATCTCCTCCGTCCGATTCCCTTTGTCCTTATCCTAACAGACTGCGTTCTCGGCGGGTCCGTCACACCGGTCTAGATCACACAATGTGTATTGCCATATTCTCATTTAGAAAAAAAACAAACCAGGGTAGGGGATTGTATAACCTTAATACTTCTCTATTATCTATCGAGCGCTTTAATATCTTCCTCAAGGAAGTCTGGTCCTTCTGGTAACAACAGCGGGACCAGATAAACGACATAATAGTATGGTTCAACAACGGTATGGAATTTCTAGGTCGCAAGTGCAATAAATACTCAAAACTTCTCGTGAGAAAGCGCCACGCTGAAGAGGTGGACCTTCAACACAAACTGTAGCAACTGCAACAACAGGAGGATGACACAAAAAATATTACACAACAAGTCGAGTTAATTTGTGACCTTGAAGCCCGACAGCTAGGATACATGGAACACCAATGACAAGGAGTCAAAATCTGAGGGAAACTCTCGAAACACAACGTTGAAGGTGCAATGGACGCAAGGTTCTTCACATTGGCCAAAGCAAAAGTCGGAAGATCGGTTATTGAGGCCTTGGAAGACCCTAAATGTAACCATGGACCCTTACACACATCCACAGCAGCCTGCGCAAAAATTGCAAAGGACTTCTACCACGACCTATTCACATCAGAATACAAAAATTTACCTACTACACAACGAACAGAGAAAATTAAAGATTTCTTGCTTTAGACCAACCCCTGACAAAAAAAAGGCTTTAGACCAACCCCTGACAAAAGAAGACATATGGACAATCTTAATGCAAATAGAAGAGGAAAAAACCCCAGGAATAGATATGTTATCCAAAGAATTCTGGGAGACAATGTGGACAAGTATCTCACAAGACCTCATGGACTACTATCACGCAATATGGGCAACAAGCCAGATAGGGGAAACAGTGAGTCAGGGAGTACTGACCGTACTATAAAAAAAAATGGAAAAGACCAATATTAGGAATTACAGACCCATCACACTGCTCACAGTTGCATACAAATTAATGGCTAAAGCCCTGACTAACCGCTTGGTACCGGTCATGATAGATATTATACACCCCGACCAAACTGGGTTTATTCAAGGTCGGAACATCTAGCACAATGTCCTATTGGTAAATGAAATGATCAAGCTAACCAGACAATCTAAACACAATGCGGTGATAATTTTCATTGACTTTGAGAAGATAAGACTGGTTGTTCCTAGACAAATGTCTTAAGAAGCCTAACTTTGGGTCGTGCTTCAGATGTTGGGTGAAGATCCTACACACGAACACGATGACTAGAGTCATGGTGAATGGGAATCTAGCCCCGCCCATTAATCTCCAAAGGTCAGTCAGACAAGGTGGCCTTATAGCCCCTTACCTGTTCGTCATACTTATGGAAGCACTAGCAACCAACCTGAGAAGACATAAGAATATCAAGAAAATCCAAGTGTCTTCAATGCCCCAGGAGGCAATTCCAGTGTGCTCATTGTTTGTTGATGACCTGATTTTAATGATCAAAGCTTCCCATGAATCGATGGCAGAGGTCCAACACATGATGGACCGTTTTTGTAGAATGTCTGACATGAAGGTCAACCGGGGAAGCAAAACCCAAGGCTGGTGGATACACCACCAAGGAGTGAGACCCTCGAAAGAACCCAGACTCAAATGGATTCCAAAGGAGGTCCCCATTAGAGTACTTGGGGTGCTGATATCAGCAGAAGGCAGACCGTCTACTAATAATGAATGGATCTCTAGCCCACCCTTAGAAAAAATGACACTCAGGAAGAACAAACATACCTCACTAATTGGACGTTCCCTAATAATTAATAATGTGGTATTGGCCTCCCTCTGATATAAATCAGTTGTCTGCGCATTAGACAAGAACGCACTTCGCCCCTTGCAGCGTCAGGTAGTTGCCTTCCTGTGGAGAGGGAATCATGAGAAACGCAACGTTATCAACAGAGTGGCTTGGCAATCTATAATCCAACCCAAATCGAAAGGTGGATTGGGCATTATCGATCCTTCGATACAAACTAAAGTACTGGCAATCCAATAACTCAAACGTTTACTTTTCAATCTAGAATCATCGCGGAGGGGGTTAGCTCTAGAACAGATCACCCGCTTGGCACCACAAACAGTTGAAGGGAGTGACCTGTTGATGTGGCTGGAAAATACGGGATGACCCATCCCAAGAGGAGGTGCGCAACATCGTGACCCCCCCCCCCATACTCACCCAGACAAGCAGCAAGGATCGATCTGTGCAATGACCCCTTTTGGACTAACCTTCTGAAAATATGGAGAAGTCTGACCCTACCCGATAAAACTCCACCAGAGAGATGGGAAGAGGTAGCACGACAACCCCTTTTTGGCAACAGATGGGTAGCAAACTCGAAAGGACAAACCCTCCATTGCATGGACTCTCCATGGGAAGGCTGGGTCAGGCGAGAAATAACAAGGATAAAAGACATTTGGGATATGGAAAAGAGAAAATGGATTGACCTGGGCCAGTTAGGAGAGAGACTACGCTACTTCCATCGGCCGGAGGTAACCTTGGAAGCAATAATAGAAAAGATCCCACTAGCCTGCTGGAGAATCCTAAGGAAAGGCCCCACCCTGCAGCAATCGGACTAGGTGGCATTGAGGGATCGACCAAATGAGGTGGGTAATATTGTCTACTGTGAGCCCGACGGATCAATAAGAGTAAACCTCTTCCAAATAAACTGGAACAACATCCTTCAAAGAACCTCTCCAAAATAAATAATTCTTTGCTAAAAGGAGGACCTTTTCATAATTAGAGTGTTTTGTGAAAGAGAGCAATGGATCGCCTACCTCCCCCAAGTTCTGGTCCATCAACTCGCCTTGGACCCGATAGAATGGGCATGGACAACCCCAGCAGGAAAGGGCAAAAAACTCACTAAATCATTATATGGCCTAACGGTAAAATCGACCTACAGGCTCCTAAGGCCGAAATTAAACCTTCACGACCGGGTGGAGAGACGCTGGATGAACCATTTAAGCCCCACTTAAACATCGACAAGGACAAGCTAAGAGACACAAGGTGGTTTAGAACGATCAAGGAAAAACCAGCAAAATTTGCCTCACTGCAGTGGCAGATCGAGCACCGCTACCTACCGACAAATGATTGGCTGATCGATAGAACGAACCTGGAGCAGAGAGGGTACGCCCTGTCCTGGTGTAGGCTTTGCACGAACGCGTTCCCATCCATAAAAGTGCCAGAAATAATTGAACATATATTTCTTCAGTGCCCGAGAGCGGTGTGGTTGTGGAGGAGGTGGGACAAAATTTGGGACCAACTAGAAAACCTTGTTGTGGGACTGGAAAGCCTTGTTGTGTGAAACCTAGCCTAAAGACCAACTAAACGATTTCACCAACAATATGTTCAAACTAGGACATAGGGCGGTGCTCTGGGCCCACTGGTGACGACGCTGCACATACGAAATGGGAAGATCAAGACTGGAAGGACCAGAATTCACGGAAAATATACAGCAACAGATCCAAACGGAAATAAGAGCAAAGTGGGAGAAGGTTAAGGCTCATATCCAATCACTACATTCACAAAAGGACATCCAACAAAAAATCAAGGAATTTAGCCTGAGCTGGCTTGGGGGAAGTTGGGGGGAACAACGGGGGGAGGATTGGAAAGGTGGAATGTCAAACGGGACAAAGGAACCTAGGGGAGGGACAAGGGAGAAAAAATCTAGTGAGAGACTACCGGCTCCTTTTTCATGAGTGGACTGAGATCGATGCAGCAATCCCGATGAGACCCAACGAAGATTTCCCCAATCCCTTCCCCCCCCCCCCCGTCAAACTGCTTGGTAGGTTTGGAATGGTATGGGAGGGATTGAGGAAATAAAGCAAAGAAAGGGGAGCGATACTGTTAGGGTATCTGATACCAGGGAGAGGAAGGGGTTTAGGGGTTTAGGGGTTTAAGGATCTATCCCATGTCACTGAAAATACAGATCTGATTAGGTCACAAAGATCTGACTTGAGAGAGGGCTTTAGTCCATGCCACCGAGTGGAAATAGTATCAGCCCTTCACTGCTTTAGCTGGCGCCCTTCTTTTGAGGGTGAAGAGGCAAAGATGTCAATAAAACACTACATACACCTACTCAGTCAATCTCCTGGGTTGCAAGGGAATCAATGCTGGCAGGGTGTGTGGGTCAAATGACATGCACTTCAATTGAAGATACCAAACAGTAACAGTAGAAGTAGATACAATATCACCAATACAGACAAAGTGGGAGGAGAAGAAGAAGATTAGAGATTGACATGACTGACGCAAAAGATGATAGGGGGCGGGGAGAAAGTGAGACGAAGACAAGTTATCCCGAACGCGACTGTTCCAAATTGAAAAAATAGAGTGAAGAACATCGGAATGAAAAACGGCGAAGTGAAGGGGTATAGGATAACTTGGTCAACTATTTATATGGTAACTCGGAGTTGGAGGAAGGGTTCCGAAGAAGGTTAACTGTAAGAAGTCAAGTTTGAAGCTATAGTTCTAGGGAACTCTCCTATGTTAAAAGGTCAACCAGGTTCATCCATCTGATACTCAGAAAAAATCGAAACTAAGTCTGCTTGCACCATCAGCTAACCCGACCTCTGTTAGACAATACAAAATCAGAATACCGGATACTCACCACTTCACCAGCGCACAAGTAAACCTTTGAACAAAGCAAATCCCAGTGTCACGTCACCTTCGGAGCAGAAAAATTATTAACAAAAAAGGCCCGAGTTAGAAACCTCACCCCTTGCCTGGGCTTAAGGAAGAAAACCAGATCTCGTTACTTTCCAGGCAGTACGAAAAGGTCCAAAGTTCAAAACCTAATCTAAAATTGAAGGATGTTCTAAATCGAGCAGTGGTCCCCCTGAATTTATCCTACGGACGGCCAGCCCGTCAATACCAGTAACCAGTTACTCCACAGTCCTCGGAATTTACTGGAAAAGCTAACCAAGGCATTATCAAAGTAGTGATCAGGATATCCTTTCTTCCAAAGCTCGATTTTGAGGGAGAAGAGAAAAGGTAGTTTCATACCGAAGATTGTAGTAAATGTACGTGCTCGATGAAGGAATGACCCAATTACCGCCATTTTTTTGAGTTTATCGGAGAAAGAAGAGAAATGTTGAATGGATTGGAAGACGACATGTGGTTCCATTCAAGTGGATTGGTTCTTGTGAGTCGCGGCACATCCCAAATTTGACCCTTCACCTTGGGTTTTTAGACGACAGCCCAAAAATTCCCAACAGCAGCCCTCACTGGTTCTTTCCAAAGTTAGGTTGGAATCGTAGCATCCTTGAAATCTTCGATCAAATGTTCTGCAGATACTTCGGGAGAGCCACATCCTTTCTTGCATACCACAAAAACAGAAACATCGTCTATCAGACAAAATCCTTTGAACAACTTTCGCTGATTCCCCAGAGAGAATAGAAACATGAACTCATTAAAGGCACATAGAAGACAGGCTAAAGCATGACTAGAGGACTTGCCCATGGGAATGCCCACAATTTGTTGAAGCACCAAGCCTCCTGCCATCACATAGGTATGCTCAAGCTCGTATTTGATGTAGTGTCGAATCTGCGAAAAATTAATTAAACTTCATCCTTCCTCCCCAGCACCTTTTACCAACTTGGCGTCCTTTCCTCGCAGTCGGACAGAAACAGCATGGTAACCTTCATGACTCAAAAAGTCAATGGCCCAATCCAAAGCATGGAGAATAGAAGCGTGGGGAAGATTAGAGAACATTTTTTTAACGTCAAACGAAGCCCCCACCAAAAACTCATCCTTCCTCATGCATTTGTTAATCGACACGATTCGCTGAATTAAGTGAGTAGTTTTCTTGAGGTTGAAGTGACAGTCCTCAGGTAATTGCCACAGCAGCCGATTGGCAGCCTTCGAGATCTTTCTCCCACCGGTAGCCGCATTCTCCGAGAAGGAGGGGCAGATAGGTCGCCATCGCGTAATGTCCTTGTGTTTGGGGATGCAATAAGCCCGTCCCAACGTACCGCGCGGATTCCATTTTGCAACTCGTTCCAGTCGTTCGTGAAAATAATATGTCCTACAACCGTCAATAATGTCGATTTCATTCTGAGTCTTTTTAACGAAGGAGGGGTTATTTAGAAATAATTTACTCATGCCATCATGATAGACTGTGGGGCAACATACTAACGTATCCCCGACATTATGGTCAATCGGGACACAGACCAAGCCTTTGAAAAAAACAGGAATAAGAGCCTCCAGACAATCGACAGAGCATTCGCGGAGATCCCGAGGGAGATTGGAAATGCATGAAAGTGAGGTGGAAGTAGAAGAGGAAACGAAAGAGGAGCGAAGAGAGGTAATTCTTTCAGATGTCGTCGAGGAGAGAGAAGATCCATCACCGGAGTTAAAACAAGAGAGAAGATCGTTCTTCGTCAGAGCTTCCCGTGCCAGTGCTGGGAGGGATTTCACAGAATGAAAAGAGGAGAGGATTTGTTTACGTAAGCTACACAAACTACTTTCGGAAGAGGGTCGTATAATATTTTTTGAGTTTTTTAGCCAGAGCGGAAAAAAGTCAAAATCGTTCACCCTACACACTACGTGACCATTGACCCGTGGCAAGCGAGAGTCAGCGTCATCACACTCACATACTACTTCGGAGGTTCGCGAGAAGGTCCTAAAGTTGTGAATATAGTCACCAACAGTACGGTTACGACACCAAACAATCCGAAGTCGTCGGACCAACAAATCTTTCCAGACAGTCGGGATTCCCAGATTCCCAATGAGTCGAATACACAGACGTCTGACCAGAGGTTTGCTATAAGTAGGGTCAAATACAAGACGAATCACCAGTCGTTGTCTCACTTGGACATCATAACGGGTAGAAATAACGCATGACAGAATGCATCGTAGTCTGCAGCGTGTACGTTTTTCATGAAAGATACGAATTGCAGAGAAAGCAGTTACAAGCTTATCGAAATCCCAGGAATAAAGCTCCTTACGAGAAGAGGGTTGACTCAACAGTAAAGCAAGAGGATCTTTGTAAGCTAAAGAGCGTCGGAGAAACGACACGATACTTTCAAAGGTAATAACAATACCGCTTTCAATCCAATTACGGTTCTTCCTCAGTTGTCCTTTACCAAAAACGCAGGAAACAGTGGATGCCCTATACAACCTTTTTACAACATCCCATTTGTCAGAAAACCCTGCACCTCCCTTGCAAACGACAGTACAAGTGGTAGTGCCCGACTCCTTACAGTGATCGAAGATACGGAGTAGACTGACAAAAGTGATACCAATGTTAGAATGAAATTCAATAAAGGGTTTGAAAGTCCTGTTTTCACAAGCCAGAGACGACTTCTTCTTCAACCTGAGCCGTTAACGGAGACCCTTACGATGTCGTTTTGACTTGCACTGTTTATCCCGCACATTCAATGATGAACCAAAATATCTAATAAAAAACTTCTCGAGTCCAAGAACATCTTCTACTTACGTGACACAAATAGCGACAGCCACATACCTATGTACACCACAGCGCCTGAGCCAGCGATACAGTCGTTCATTACGGTCACCGTTACTGACCAGGGACGGGTTACATGTTCTATAGACGTGCTCACTCCATTTAGTATGCAGATCTCTAGTAGTACTGCCAATATAAGTGTGTCGGCACCAGGGAGAGACTAAAGCATAAACTAATGGTCCATCACAACGATCAAAATCGAAACCACGAGACACAAGAGCGGAAAAACATGGAGAAAATTTACTGGCCCAGGGTATCTGACCACCAAAAGTCAAAGCAATAACCGATAAGCACAGAAGGGTGTTAATAAACCGACTCCTCAAACGTTCAGTAGAAAGATTACGAATGCTAGAACAGTGTTTTACTGTATCCCATAGTCGCGCCGCGTTCGGGCCAGACCCTAAGAAGTAGATTCATCTGCCTCGTCCGCCTTACCTAAGTCAGCGCTGTTGCCGTCCGAATTGTCGGGCAACACTTCAATCACGACTTCTTTCTCCTTTCCAGGTGGAGGCTCATCGTAGGCCAACCTCGTACGTAACTGCGCAATCGCTTCTCTCGTTTCGTCCAGAACTGTGTACGAAACCCCTTCTTTCTCGCAAATCTTCTGGATGGCGTCCTTCTTGAGATTTTTTAAGTCCTTCCTTGCTCCTTTTAGGAACATCTCTCGTTCATTGGCAATGCCGACCTCGTCAGCCACCGCAGCTTTGGCCTTCCCCTTATCGGAACATTGGGCACCCTCACACACAGCTGCTTTGAGTCGATGTCTCAGATCTGTCCCACCTGTCTTGATGTGTTTCTCCAGTGCCTTCATTCGCGAAGCCTTCAACTTCTCCAATGATGCAACCTGCACTCTGCTGAGTGCTACTTTCAATCGTTCGATTTCTCTGTCTTTGTCTTCCTTGATTCTCTCAGCCTCTTGTTCAGCTTCTCTTCTCCGGTTGAATTCCTTGATTCGCATCTCCTTCAGAATCTTGACTTCCTCCATGTGTCGCGTGACAAGATCACTATAGTCATCAGCATTCCTCCTTCGAGCGGTAACAGGTGTAGCGGCGGGAGCAACTCGAGATCGAGTTCGAACTTGCGGGCTGGGGGTAGCCCCGATCGCAATGCACCCCCGTTTGTTGCCCGGCCGCTGAGCTTCCATCTTCCAACCTTCAGCTTCACTGACTGCTTCTTCCGTAATCTTCTTTAGAGTGTGTACTTGATCCTCCAATGCAGAGATCCGTCGTTCGCTGGCTTCCTGTGCCTGCCGCTTGGCCTCATCGTACTCTCGTTGCAGCCTGACTGCTTCATCGTGATTGTTGACCGTAGCCAAGGATGTATGTACAGCAGCAGAGTGCAACTTCTTCAAATTCTCCACCTCATAGCGAAGCCGGTCAACCTCACCGGAATCACTCTTCTTTGAGTTCTTTGCATCTTCGGCAGCACCCAACCTAGCGTTGATGAGATCCCCAATCTGCTTATAGTGGTCCTCACGATCCTTCTTCTCCTGGAGGCGTCTCTCCTGCCCTGCCTTCTCCGTTCTTTCTTCTCATCTTCCTCTGCCTTCTTCTTCTCACGTTCTTCATCTGCATTGTGGCGGACCTTCAATTTCGCCACAGTTTCTTCCAACGTCTCAATCCGACGAGTGTTACTAGGACCAGCCCACCCACCGCGATTGTACTGAGTGTTAGAGAAGGAATTATTGGGTAAAGTGAGAAGAGGTTGATTAACGGGAACGATAGCGGAGTTTGGATTAGCGACATGCAGTTTGGATTAGCGACAGAAACACTGGAGATGGCCTGTTTGGCCGCAGTTGTAACAACTCCTGACAAAGTTATTGTTGGTAGCCATAACGCACTATCGAAGCCACGCAGTGGTAGTATAATCCCTACACCGGTTACTCCGTGGATAAAAGTGTGTCAAATGACATGCACTTTGATTGAAGATACCAAACAGTAACAGTAGAAGCTGTCTCTTATACACATCTAGATGTGTATAAGAGACAGACTACAGACAGAGTATTCATTGCGCACTCTACAGCCCCAGAAGGGGTTGTTCCTAATGCACTAAAGGACCATGAGGAAGGACGAGCTGAAGGAGGAGGAGGAGAAGAAGAAGATTAGAGATTGACATGACTGACGCAAAAGATGATAGGGGGCGGGGAGAAAGTGAGACGAAGACAAGTTATCCCGAACGTGACTGTTCCAAATTGAAAAATAGAGTGAAGAACATCGGAACGAAAAACGGCGAAGTGAAGGGGTATAGGATAACTTGGTCAACTATTTATATGGTAACTCGGAGTTGGAGGAAGGGTTCCGAAGAAGGTTAACTGTGACAAGTCAAGTTTGAAGCTATAGTTCTAGGGAACTCTCCTATGCTAAATATTCAACTGGCAGGGGCCACGGTCACTGTTCTCACTGTTCTCGAACATTCTCACTTTTCTGTGTAAGGGACGTTGGACCCGTTTTCCAGCAGCTGATGCTCCCCACCAATAGATGGAGCCTCCCCACAGGTGTTAGTGGTGTCTGCTCTTACCAGCACCACTAACACTGATGGGGGAGTGTGCGTTTAAAAAAAAAAAAA
>BFEA01000055.1:370679-400463 GCA_003427395.1 Chara braunii
GAGAGAGAGAGAGAGAGAGAGAGAGAGAGAGAGAGAGAGAGAGAGAGAGAGAGAGAGAGAGAGACGTGGCATTCTGTCGACGTGCAGGAGAGAGATAGATAGATAGATAGATAGATAGATAGATGGATATATATATATATATATATATATAGAGAGAGAGAGAGAGAGAGAGAGAGAGAGAGAGATTTTGAGGGCGACGGCGACGACGTGGAGCCGCGCGGGTGACCAGGCAGGCGACGGCGACGGCGACGACGCGTAGCGGTGCGAGAGAGGACGACGGCGCACAGCAGCACTAAAAATCGAACGTGCGTTTAATTCTTTTAACTCGCGTTCTATTTTTTTAAACGCGGGCTTTTCCCCGCTCCTATTCGGAGCCTCAGAGGCCGCGCTGCGTCGTCGGCACTGTGGGGGTTTCGGCGTTTCATGGCTGTGGGGGGTGGGTCGCAGGCCCGACAGGGCCCGCTCAGCGGTGGGCCGACGGGGCCTTGTGCGGGGTGGGAGGTCCGCGGGAGTTGGGGCTTCGTGGGACAGGCTGAGGGCAGACCACTTCGGTGAACCCATCGGCGGACGGGCACAATGCCGCAAAGTCAGGCTCGGGTGTTTGAGGATGTGGGGGAGGACGAGAACCGCAAGGCGCAGAAGAAATGTTGCGTGTACAAGTATATCCACGTGGGACAGAGTCTCAGCGAGAGATTCCACGGCAATCGCATATTGAAGTGCGTTTTTTGCGGCCACGAGTTCCAGGGCAACCAGTTCGTGGCGGCATGCCATTTCCGGCAGGGCAAGGGATGTCCGAAGTGACCGACGAGGCACTTGTTGACATTCACTACAACAGCAACTAGAAGATGCCGGACAAGTTCCTAGAGCGGATCCACCGGTTTGAGGAGCTTCACAATCCGGCGCTTGTGATGGATCCGCGACGGGATGAGGGGGGGGAGGGAGAGATGAGGGACGCTGAGGAGCAGATCGACGTGGACGACGACGTCGAGGAGGTTGCGCGGGCGGGGTCGTGAGGGAGGGAGCGAGGAAAGGGTATTGTCAGCGAGCCGGGGCAGTGGGGCCAGTACTTTGCGTCGACGCACGTGTCGGTTCGCACACGGGCAGGTGTGGATACAGATGAGGTGGGTCCGTCTACGAGGAAGAGGAAGGAGAGAGAGGAGGGGGCGCGACCGACGGCAGCACAGAAGAGGCTGAGGCAGAACACCATCACGGAGTCATTCTCTTCAAAGTGGCAGATGAAGTTCAAGAAGAGGTGGTTGAGGTTTGTGTACAGTCAGCGCTTGGCGTTCAACGTCTTCTGGAGCGAGTCGTGGTTGGACGTCGTTCGACACTTTAGGGAATTGTCGGGGCCAGTGAAGGTTTTGTGGCCTTCAGAGAACGAGATTGCGGACATAGAGACCATTGTCCACACGGCGGACGATGTGGGAGCTGATCTCGCGGAGGTCAGGGCTCCTTTCTATGTCACGGGGGCCACCCTTATGTCAGACGGAAGGAAGTCACGCGATGCTAGACCCATCGTTAGCTTCCTTGTCGGCGGGTCGTGTGGGGTGATGCTCGTCCGGACGATGAACAGGGAGGGTGAGCGAACCCCGAGCTTAGTGAGGGAGGCGGAGACTTACATCTTGTCGCAGAAAGGGTTCAGTGTAGCGAACCCCGAGTACGAGACCGCATGTGTGCAATTGCACGACTTCCACACACGGAGGGGGACGATTGCGTGCGGAGGGAGGGAGGGAGACAGAGAGGCACAGAGATGCACCGGCGATGCGGAGACGTACGAGTCCGGGTGTTGGTGGTCGAAGTGGGGGCAGTGCGCCCCGCAGTTGCAGGCTATCGCTCTTCGTGTGATGTACGTGTGGACGTGCTCCTCTCCTGTGGAGAGGAATTGGGCCGTCCACGAGGGTGTACAAACGAAGAAGCGTAACCGGCTTGAGTTCAAGAAGGTCGCGAAGTTGGTTGAGATCTCAGCCAACTTCCGCCTTCTCTCTTATTAGTGGGCAGGCTGCGGGTTTGCACTGTCGTGGACTCTAGGTGAGTCTTTGTTGGACGTGGAGGGAGGTATCGGGACTCGCCCCTCGTGGAAGGGGACGGACAAAAGCAGGACGCGGGAGGNGTCGTGGACTCTAGGTGAGTCTTTGTTGGACGTGGAGGGAGGTATCGGGACTCGCCCCTCGTGGAAGGGGACGGACAAAAGCAGGACGCGGGAGGAGCCCGAGGATCAGAGACGTTCTTGGCAGCGAGACCCATGTGGGTCCAGAGCTCCTCCGGGTGATGTGGGCGATGTTTTTGGGACTCGAGCCGCCACATTGCACCCGTACCCTCGAGACGACAATGATTCTGAGGGTCACGAGGACGAGGACGAGCGAGCGGGCCCCGCTACTGCCACTCATGTGGCAGATGAGCGTGATGAGTGGAGCGATCCAGAGGACGTCCGTAGACGGAGTGGCGGAGATGACCTTTTCGTTGGAGTTGATTTGGAGGAGGAGTTAGGAGGTCGTCATGGGAGCCCTCTAGAGCGTCAGAGAACTACGTCTACTGGACCGTGGTGTTGGAGGGTGCGGTGTCCCGGCCCTCCTTTGTGTACCAGGTCCCTGCCTGATATCGGCCCCTTGTCCCGGTGTCGTCGCCTATGGGGGGCCTATGGGTATGTTCCAGAATTAAGTTCCCTGGTACCCGGGCTGTACCATGATGTGGACCGGCCCTGTTTGGTGTCTGCCTCAACAAAAAGGTGCACCACAGGGCTTTCCATTGGTCCACGCAATTTCCGCGCCCTGCTGTACAGCACAGCACTATCGGCCTGTGACCGTGGTAGCCGTCGGGCTCACCCTGGGACACAAAGTTGAAAGGATTAGCGTTGTCATTTGTACTGCGCGCCGATCACGCCCTAACCAGGTTAAGGGTTAGGTGAGCGCGATAGATATCGTTGTCAGATAAAAAGAAAGGAAATATGAAAAAGAAAAGGGAAAAGGAAAATTTAACTGTCGAATCTATACGGGGGTTTAAGCTCCTGCCTTAATTCGGGATTGGCAAGCGGTCTAATTTTCCAGCCGCAGTCGCTGTTGGATGGTCCGGTCTGTATGGAGTTGAAAGGACCTTTTTTGGTCCTGATGGTTGTGACCCGGACCAGGTGCAGGGACGTGCAGACGTTTCAACCGCGTGCTGGACTCTAGTAGCTAAGATTGAGGGTAGGTACAGAGGTCTCTGAAATAGAAAAAGTATGAAAAACAAACAGAGAAAAAGAAAAGGTCGAAAGTCGCGCTTTAGATTTGTGCCACGATGATTTACTACATGGGCGAAGCTGCGCGGGGAGATTTTGAAACGTCGTCCTTTCTTTTCTGCAACTACTATTATTATTAGTAGTAGTATAGTTATTATTGATATTATTATTTAGTTTTCTTTTCGCTCGGCTGTCAGATTTGTTTTACCTTTCTGCCCGTCATTTCGTAGGAAAGCCAACGGTTGGAAATCCGGGCTTGAGCTATGTTTTGTGGTCTAAGTGGGCCGACCCCTCGTATATCACTTGCGCTGAGCTTGTTCGAATTGAGTGCCGCGTTGTAAGACCTCAAAAGAGGGGGTCGACCCGCGGCCGCATTGGTAGGGAGCCTATCACCCCCCGTGGAGGGTCATAAGCCCCCTCCTTACCATCGGATACGGGTGCCCATCAGAGGTAGTCCGAGGGTGCCTTTTGAAAGGAGAAATACGCTGGAAGTATGTTGTTATGGGACCAGAGTGTCGAGTCTGTGGTCACTTCACGATTAAAGTGAACGGCTAGTGGCCGAAAGTTGGGGTAGGCACTGTGACTGTTGGTGTTTTGCTTCACGCCATTCTTCTGTTTATTCTAATTTATTCTGATTTATTCTCTTAATTATTAACTCGTAGATTGTTTAGAGCTTCGAACTCTGAGAGTTATCTCGCGTTAATAAACCAGGGATCTTAGGCTATAAAGAAAAGAGGGGAATGGAGTCGCACGGTGTGCATGAGGTGTGCCCTCCCTCCTCTGGGAAGTTGGGACACTATTCCCTGCTAAACGCTTCTACAGTGTTCTGTGGGTCCTGTGAGAAGTCTACTGCATGTGTTCTAGTGGTGACCTACTATTCTGAGAGGGCAGACTTGTGATGTGCGAGGTCCGCTGAGAAAGGCCTGGCTATGCCGCTGCACGGCTATAGGCCGGGTTACTGGTACCACCAGGCTCAGTGGAAACCCATGTCTAGGGAAGGGCCCTGGATCACAGTGATGCTTAACTACGATAAAGGGGACGAACTGAGGTTGAAAATCAACATGGAAGGAGCTAAGGAAGTGGAAATGCGGACTAATCTGAGGCTACAGGACGTGATCACCGAGGCAAACGATCGGGCGGAGAGGCGTTGCAGGAGGGACGGAGTGACAACAAAAATGCAGGTAACGGTCTCGTATCATGAGACCGAGACCTCGATGGACACTGCAGAGTCTGACCTGGAACAAGCCCATCAGGACCGGGACTYAGGTGGGGAGAGCGAGATGAGCGAGGCAGGAGATCGAGAGAYGGACCTTAAGTCCTGGAACASACTAGGCCAGGTCCGCAAGAACCACCCGCTGGCACGACCTGTGGAAGGCGGGCCCGAGGCCAGCTCGCGGCAGTGGAGTCCCAGAGGACGAGGGACAGGAAAGGGTGTGTGAGTGAAACAGACACGGGYTACACATGGCAGACCGGGGGAGAGAGAGAGGGTCAACGAGAAATGGGGACAAGACCATGGGACGCGGGGGTTGGTGTGTGCGGGACTGAACCCAAGACGGGGAAGGCGTGCATACATGCGCGACAGGTGGACGTTCGGGAGAGGGGTGAAAAGAGAAGGTCAAAGAGAGTGCACGGTGGTTGACGTCAATACGTACCTGCACKCTTGTATGGAGCGTGTGTTATTGMTTCSAGGTAGGGAAGTGCAGGGTGGTGCGTGTGAGAGAGGGAGTTTGAATGAAGGAGGGAGTCAGTTCCAAGAGAAGGGACGACAGTAAAGCTTGCGTGCTTGTTGTACACGGAGAAAGTCCGTGCTCCCACATAGAGTAGTTGACGTCATCATTACCTGGCTTGGAATAGCGGGAACTCCGTCCTCTCAGGGACCCGAGCTGTCACCTCAAGATAGCTAAAGAGATGTCAGGGAAAACTCATGACGACTAGCGCGTCTTCCACGGGCAGTTCCCTCATGACGCCGCAGAAACGGGATGCCTCATTACTCTGATCGGTGCATGCATGATCTGCTCGGTCAAGAACTAGCTGCTAAGAGAGTCTCATATCCTTTGAAGGCGATTTCACTTACCGGTTGGCGCGCCCGCTCTGACGACTACCTGTCTCGCTACCTCCGAGTGACTTTTGGCTTGTGACGGGAACTGCTATCAAAGCCATTGACGCACTTCCTTGTAGCTGCCCTGGCCAAACCCTCAGAAAAGGTGGTGGCCATTGCAAGATAATTCCTTCTGTTTTTAGTATCTTCAGTTTTTTCTTTTTCTTTTGATTGTTGTTGTTTTAGTTAATTAGAACGATTGATCGTCGTTAACCGATCATGTTACGTCAAGCCCGCAGTAGACTGTGTGAGTGGGTGAACAGGGGAAAGCCCCTGACTCATAATAACGATTTGAAACGTGCTGGCCGTGAAGAGAATCCAATGTATAGGCTACTAGATTAAGAGAATTAGCAAGGTTGAAGCGGTTGGATGATCTTGGTGTTGGCACTTGTCAATTCGATGTATTTCCATGCATTGAGTGGTTTATTTGATCACTTGGAAAGGTCAAAGAGACATGCAGCCTTTGTATTCGCGTGCTTAAGCCCCGCAGGGACGGAGATTAAAAATACAGTTGGGACTCAGGCCCTTTTTTTCCCTTTTCGTCCGTGTGAGATTGCACGGTGTTCATTGTGCCACATGATTACACTTTGTGACCGCACTGCGCGAGACTGCATCGTGCGACTGCACTGTGTAAGTGCACTGTGCGACTGCACTGTATGGGTACACTGTGCGACTGCATTGCGTGACTGCACCGTGCGACTGCACTCCGTGATTGCACCGTGTGACTGCATCGTGTGACTGCACCGTGCGACTGCATCGTGTGACTGCATGAGCGTGTGGGAGCGTAGGGCGTAGGCTTGCGTGATTGAATGGTTACCACTGGTGGTACGAATTCGTTTGTGTCCTAAGATAAGTCGAGTGTGTGAATGTATAAGCCTGCAAATGCCTGTGCGTGTGTATGTAGACGAATGCCCGATTGAATGTACTTGCTGGCTTGATGACTATAAGCAGGCATTTGATCGAATAGTACAGGCTTATTTCCGAGCTCGCTGGATGCACTTATTTTGCTAATGGAAATGGGGGAGTGAATTTCAGGTTATGTTTTCACAGTTTTACCTTCTTTGAATAAATGGGAAAAGGAAAGTCAGCGTTGAGAAAGATCTTAGTCGATCTCTGCGGGCGATATGTACCCCTTTGCCAGGTCCACCAGTCCACCCCAATAAGAGTCATCAGTAAGATAGTAAGGGACAGAAGGTTTGGGATAGTCCGTGAAAAGATTAGGACCAAAACTATAGACTAGCTTTGTATTCCCCTAAAGTCTCTCAGCTTTCCACTGCACATACCCGGCTGCTGCGACCCACACTGCATCAAAATGAGGGTGTGTCTCACTCCCCTTTTTCGGGAAGATCCGCAGGTCGTTGACTGTACCTTCAACAAAATCAGTGAGAACGATGAAGATAGACATGTCTTCACGCTTGAACCCATCAATCCTGACATACTTGTAAGGGAAGCTCTCCCTGGCCGCGATCAGATTGAGATTGTTTAGGACCGACTGGTCCACTGTGATAGGGTTGATCTCTCTTATGTACACAGATAAACAGTTACTCTCTGATAATTAACTGGGGGAAAGTTGATTCCAACTGAGGGGTGTCAGCCACGGTTCGAGTCAACTGTTGTCCGCTAAATGGACAGAGACCACTGCAAAGCTGACAAAACCCAGAATCTGCTTGGGTGAATGTTGTTTGAGTACTAACTAGATTGAGGTTGAACGTTGATTGAGTAGCGACTAAACAGTAGTTAAATATTGATTGTGTAACGACTGAACCACAACTGAATACTGTTCAGAGTACTGTTCTGGGCACTGTTCTGCGTGCAGCTCTGGATGTTGTTCTAGGAATGTTGAATGCTGATTAAAACTCCGATTAGGCTATGATTGAACCCTGGTTTGTTGAATCACCATAACACTTGTTATCTTGAGCCTGTTCACTGAGTCTATACTGAGCTCGCTGAGTCGGTCTGTCAACCTGTCAGATTCCCGCTTGAGTCCGTGGAGAGTTGTCCAAGTCTGGTCTCCAGTAGCCTGAGCCTGGACTAGACACCGGTTAACTGTCGATCAGATTATGGATCTCCAAATGCTAGTTTTTCTTGAGCTCAAAAGGTAGAGAAAACTACAGATCTTATTGTGAATAGTAATACCTGAGCCCTGACTGATCTTTTGACAGAGAATCAGGAATATTTCAATCAATTGGATTTTGAATTATTGCCTGACATCTGATTCACGTTTAAACAAAAATTTTGACTCTTGAGTGCTTGAGTGTCTAACTGAAACTGTGCTCGGGTACTAATTGAACATTAAGTCGGATGGCTGGTTCTCAGAGTTACCACGTTCCCCAGCCTCGCCAGAACACCCTCGGCTATATGTGACACTGTACTGTCTATAACCTTTTCCTCTTCTTACTTTTACCGTTGGTGGCTAATAACCTCTCGAGCCTGGTCCACCGTTTCTACTGATGAGAAGGTGCTGTGCAATCGCCCATCCGACCCGTAAAAGTAGACAGTATATGTCGCAAACTTCTGATCTTTGACTATTTCGATCACCCTCCTTCTCATCAGTCCCAAGATGTACGGGATTCTCTCAACTGCTTTCTCCTCCGAGTCACCCCTCTTGTCCAGGTGGAGGGCGTAGGTCATTCTCACATTATCTCCGTCCCCCATAATCACCTCTTCATACCTGTTTTGTCGTTAGACTCTTAGCCCGATCGAGTGATGCAGGGRAAWTCTTRGTTCCACCTACTTTGTTACCCTCAGGGGTATGATTGGGGATTCCTTTATACTGCGATTTCTCACCACAGGGTCAACACTAAGACAAAGTCCTTACTGCAAGATGACTGTTGACTGTCTTCAGTCTCGCTGACAGATCCGTTTGCTGCTCGTATCTCAATGACATGCTTTATGGCCGAYTGTGACATGTCTCTTACGAGGTTTGTTCTTYCTAATTTGTTYWTGCCTGAGGTCTGTACGTTTCATTTGAGGTCAGTAACTGAAATCCGTTTTGCTAATCACCTGGAACAACCCCCTTTACTTAGTCAGTAGGACCTACAGAAGAGAGAGTACTGTACAGTCCCCCATCTGATCCATAGGTATAAAAAGGTGTTCTCAACAAGGTGTAAGTTACTCTTAGTATGCTCTCTCCTTCTCCTCTTTACAAATCTTTGCCGCTCAGACTGGATACTCAGAATCGTTTTTCATTCCGCAGGGTTTACTGGAGTGGATATGCTGGCAAACCCGTTTACAATGAACTTGTACAGTTACATCCTAAAGATCGTTTTGTCCAAAGGGTCACACGATCCTGCTGATTCAATCCGTCTGCACCCAGACGTCTGTTAAAATGACGGGTTTGTACAGTCTCAAGCCTCCCCCTCCCGTTGAACAGAGTACCGTGCACGGTTGCCACAATTCATGCTCAGCTAGTGCCTGAATAAAATACTAAATACGGTCCCCACTCGGTTAGCAACTACACAACCTTGGCATCAAGTACAACTCACTCTGAACTGAATGTCTCTGACAACGATCCGATTATTGCATCGACTGAGTAGCTCCGACTTCATAACTCAAAACCCAAGCTACCTAGCGGTCTCAGTCTCGACCACCTAGCGCTATAAGTGAACCCTGGTGACTGGTCCCCTGGGCATGTATGTAAATCAGACGAGGCGGATATGCATAAAAGGAACATTCTGACTCACCGTTTCTTGGCAACTCGCTCTGAAGAGGGCAAGGCTTACTGACTCTACTTTTGTGGTAATCCCCTCCACCCTTAGTTAGTTGCAACAGACTAAGGCAATAGGATAAGAGTTAGTCAATCACCATCAAGTAAAAACTTGGCGAGGATGACTGAGCCCTCCGAGTTTCCACATCTCAGGAGGGACATTTTCTCTCATCCATATCTCTCCACTCTATGGAAGGAATTTTGTGCCATGGTTGACTTCCGCATCATGGGACTTGGATGGAAGTGTTTGGAACTAGTGGGCTTCACGTGGCTTTACATTCAGAAGCCACAACCTCAGAGAGTACGGAGACATGGCAAAAAACCCAAACGACGGACAACAAAGTAAGAAGTAAAGTGAAGTTCAGAGGGATGAGTGAGGACTCCTGATTGATGTTGGGTATGCTCTCTTCCATATGTACTTTCTGAGACTATTATGAGTTATTATTCTTCCCTCATTCATTTGAAACTGTCATTGCTTGAGTCAGTCGCATGCTTCTTGCATTGTTTTTGCCTGATGATTACTCTCGTGGATGATTCTGTCAAAGTTATGAAAATCAGATTGACATAATTGATGCATGCATAGCACCCCATAATTTTATGATTATTATTTGCATGATTCTCTGTTGTTCTGAATCAAAATAAAAGATTCCTAAGACCGGGGACCGGCGAAGACCACAATTGAAGGGTCTCGGTCGAAGCCGGACGCACACAACAGGAAGGGATTTGCATTATTTAATTTATTTTATTTATTGCAACCAACCACGAAATCCTGCGTGACAGCCTGTTGGCCTTTCCAGTCGCCTGAAACGGCCTGACTGAAAAAAGTGCGACAAAAATGGCATCGTTGCCGAGGACATGATGTCCGGAACGAGTCCGGGTCAGCAAGCAGCTTTGAGCTTTTTATTAGGATCTGAGAACTGTTGACAACTTCGGAGTTTTTCAGACTGATTTTGCAATATTTTTTTGAGTCATTATTCTCTTGAAAAGCCTAATTGCTAACTGAGTTCTATCTTCCTTGTGTGAGGTACCACACTGTACCGGAGGAGAGGATTGATATTATTGACTGGAGAGAATCGAGTTTGATATCAAGTATATTCTATTGCTCCTCAATACATTGAAGGAATTGAAAGAAAGAGAGCGACAGATCAAGACAAATGCTGGTCGACAAAACACTGAAAGAGTCATCTAAACTCATCTTCAGCGGGATATTTCCCTACCGATATGAGGGTTGTTGGGGCTATCACTCCCGTGGCTCAACCATTTGTGTAGTACTGACTCACTTCTTGGAGGGAGATATCTATGATATCCGCCCATACGTCAAAGAAGGAGGCAACAACGATGGTGAGGACTTTAATTGGCTATAGGAGATTGCGACCCAATTTATCTATGATGAAAAAGCAGATTTGATCAAGAAAAAGAAGAAATTGGAATGGGGTGTGATGTCAGTAACGTATAAGACTGTTTCAATCCCTCGTATACCTAACAACTATTGTGATGGGACTAACTGGTTATCGATTATCAACATGGTATTGACGAGGGAGAAAAGAATCGGTAATCATGAGAACTATAGAGAATTCAGCAGAGGAAATCAGACAGAGAAAGTTAGAATTTGGCAGAGGTTCGGGCCCAAGTCGAGAGAAAGTTGAGTGTCTCCTAAAGTCATTGAACACTCTAAGCAAGAGAGAGATGTTCCCATATGAGATTATCAGATATGAGATGATTGAGAGTGGATGGGAGCAGGAACGGTTATATGGACCTGACATTCTATTTCACGGATCTGGATGTGTATGAGAGATACTGGGGATTTGCTGAAGAAATTGTACTGAAAGAGAAAGAGAGGCTTCAGAGAGAAAACAAATGTTTCATTGGATCTACTCGATTTTCTGTCTTTGATGGACTCCCAGCCCCTCCCTTACCTGATATCAATTTTTCGAGAGACAATTGGTATGCTATGATAGAATTTGCATGGAAAGTGAAGAGGGCCAAAAAAAAAAACTCTCAGTAGTTAGGATAACTACTGTGAGGGGCAAACTTTATGAGGTGACATGCATGATAATCCCTTCGTAATTTTGAAGCACGAGATCTGTGGGGAAGGATATATAGTATTTCATATTCCGATAGTTAAGTTCCTGAATTCTGACAGTCTGGATGTGAGGGTTTATTCTTCTAATAGTCTGGAGGAGGAGGTTGACTACTTGGAATATTTAAAAGGGGCGTATGCCAGCCTTGAGCGGACAAAAGAGTGGCTAGAGAAGCTAAAAAATAAAGTAACTTGGGGAGTGGAAGTAAGAGAATTTGAAAGGCTCCCCGAGTTTTCAATCACTAAGGGATTTGAAGACAGGAGAGATTGGATGCCTCTGCTGAAAGCTATTGCTCAGATTGGTAGAGCAGGAGAAAAATACTCCACTGTGATGATAAAATCCATACTCTTGAGTACCTTTGAACATAGATTCGAAATCCCTGATTATGTTCAACCTGATGCTTAGCAATGCCCAGCTTGACTGAACAATTGACACTAGGAGTTGTGTTGGAAGGTAGAATAGTCAAGGTAGAAGGGACTCTTCGGATCTCTGACAGAAACCTCTCTACCCTGGACGAGCTTGAGTTTTTGCAGCCTTTCCTTGATCGTATGAGAGATTCTGCCCTGAAAATTGTCACTGATCAGACTGAGATAAACTATTTATCAAAGGTGGTGAAAGTGAGAACTGCTGAGAGAGTATCATACCACACTTCTCGGGAACGGGTCTCTCTTGCAATAAGGATCAACAGCAGGTTGTACGCAATGCAATTTGATTATGAGATTATAGACCTGACTCAATATTTTATGATTCGGGGTACTATAAAGGGGTATAATAAAAGATTGAGTAGGGATAGTGAGAGAGAGCTGATTGAAGATTACATTGGAAGGTTGAGAATAATTGCATTGCCCTTTATCACTACTCAGTCTATTATTGTTTATACTCTATATGTACAGAATTCTCAAGGGGTAGAACAGACAAGAGAAGAGAGAAATGAACCTGTATCCCTTGCTAGAAGAGTGAGAGATTGAAGGGCAAAGAAGAAGAGGACAAAAGGGACAGAAAGAGAGAATGAAGTATCCGAGAGAATCTATCGTCAAAATGGCAGGACGAGGTAGACCGAGTTCTTCTGCAGGAACTAATGAAGAGGTCTTTATTGGGGTTATACGGGAACTGGTTGAGAGAGTTGACACTATAAAAGGAGGGTCAGAGATTGCAAGAGCAAAGAGGCCAGATGAGAGAATTCTTTGTTTCAGAGGGCCTCAAGTAAATGATTTCGTGGACGAGTATGAATTATTTGGACTCAGTTATGGTTGGACAGATAAGCAACACCTTAAGCACCTTCTACCTTACTGTGATACTCACTCAAGATTGACTGTTGAGGAACTAATGGAAGGTGTCACTACATGGGAAGAGGTTAAAGAGATAATGAAAAAAAAAATTGAGAAGGACCCAGTTCCGACTACCACCAAAGATTTACTCAACATCAGAAAAAGCTAAGTATGACACTTTCAATGTTTTTCTTCAGACCTTCATCCGGACAGCAAGAAGAATTTCATATTTGGACGAAGCCCAGAGATGCCATATATTTTTAACAAGTTTTACTAACCCTGAAAAGCAGGTCGTTCTCAATCAAACTCAGCACTATCCTCTCATATGGGATGAAATGGTTGCAATTATAAGAACTCTACCTACAGTTTCACATAAGAAATGGTCACTGGATCAGATCAGTACTTTGGCCAAGGACTGGGAGACTGAGAATGGTATGAACAGAGGGAATAACCTGAGTGTTGAGAATATTCTTCAGAAAATGATAACTAACTTTATGTCTGCGAGGCCTGCAACCCATGTTGTGGATGACAGAGGGAAGAAGAAAGCTAAAAGTGAAAAGGATGATGATGATGATGATGATGATGATGATGATGATGATGAAGGCTATGATAAGAAGGGGGGTTCTTCCATATCTAAAAAGAATGGAAAAAATTGTGACAAAGGAAGCAGAGAAAGAAAGAAATATGATGAGCGTCCTAAGAGGTGTTTTGTCTGCTACTATTGTGGTGAAGGGGGTCACACTACCACCTATTGCAAGCCTCTAAAGGAGGATGTAAGGAGTGGGGTGGCAAAGAAGGATGCAATGAGCCATGTCTGTGGTAGTTTATGGAATAAGTTGGACCCCAGGCATCCAGGAGGTGTGTGACTTCTTACTCTTAAACATGATGAAAAGATGAAGACGAAGAAGAAGAGAAAGACAAATGTGAATGTTCATTTTCTCATTGAAGAGTTGCCTAATGAACTAGTACAGAAAACAAGTGACTCTTATACCACGATTGAGCTGTCTCTGCAATCCTTAACATTGACAGAGTGTGTGCCTAGCGAGGCTTCTACAAGTGAGTCTCCATTAGGAGGGAATCCCGCTTCTCAGAATCCTTTTGAACTAGTAGGGTCCTCTTCCAATGAAATGGTTCGCTTTCTGACTACCATGATGTCGTTTCATGGGGATTTACCCCCGGAACTCGTCATGGAACCTAGTGTCAGGCTTGGTGAAGTGAGAAACCTCCAAGTCCGCATGACGCCTCAAATGATAGAGGAAAAGAAAAGGAGGAAGGTTGAGGAGTCACTGATTAATATCCTTGATGACCCGGAACCGGAACTTTCACATAGAAAGAATGAGCAGGGGAGAAAAATGAAATTTATTCTCAAGAGTGACTTAGATGATGGGACAATGATTTCTGATGTAATTACAAAAATGTTGGAAGAGACGGAAGTGACATTGTCTTTCAAGGAAGCAATAACTTTAGCACCCAAACTGAGAGAAGAGCTAAAAAAGTTGATTGAGAAGAAAAATTGGAAGCTAATTATTTGGGATCAGTCTTTCTCAACCAAGTGAACAGGTCACTGTCAGGTTGCAAGATGAGATTCGCAACCATGGGATGTGGACATCTTACAATTCGTATTAATCAAGTAAAGATTCTAGCCCTAGTGGACTCTGAGGCAGGTGTGATACTCCTTTCGCGAAGAACGATGGAGGCATGTAATTTATCTATTAATAGACCTGCACAAAATGTATTGAGTAACATTGCAGGAGAGTTATTTGTGACATGATTTATTGATAATTTGCCTATCAGAGTTGGAACAATGACTGTGGAATTATTGGGTTTTGTAGTGCCGGATCTGGACCATGATTGTATCTTGGGAACTCCATTCTTGCATAGGATGGAGACAGTCCAATTTTTCAGCCATAAGGGGTCATCTTGGATCGGCCTACAAGATTCTGAGACTGCTCAGGAGCAAACCTTTATGGTCTGCACAAAAGGTGATTTCAAGCATCAATTATCTGGTAATTCAATCAGAAGAGAAGAGTCTGCTGAAAGGGTTAGGAGACTAAAGGAAGAAGAAAAACAAGAAGCAAAAAAAGAGATTCGGTGGGTATCAGTCAAGTGTCGAAAATGATAAAAGCCCTTGGTAAACTCGAGGATGAGGATGGACAAATTGAAGCATTTAGAAGGGCTGTGCAGACTGCTAAAGGTGGAAAGATGGAACTAAAATTTGCATCGACTCACCCTTTTTTAAGAAAATAGCCACTGGGTAAAAAAAAAAAAATTAGCCCAAGGGGGTGAAGAAAAACCTGGTAGCAATCCTAAAAGAAAAAGATTATGATGCAACAATGAAAGAGAGAGGAAAATTATTAAAGCATTGAGAGGGTCTGCAAAATTGGGGAATAGAGTCACCAAAGAGAGGTTCGCCACGATGAAGATAGGTTCGGATCAGTTTATCCTGCCTAAAGAGAAATAATATATCTTCAAGATGTGTCAGAAATTCTCTGGTGCTTTCTCTTTTAATGATGAAAAAAGAAGGCGGTTGGACGTGGACATAGGCTCGGATCAGTTTATCATGCTTAAAGAGAAATAATATATCTTCAAGATGTGTCAGAAATTATCTGGTGATTTCTCTTTGGGCGGTTGGACGTGGACATGTTCAAGATGACCAAAATTTGAACAGTTGATCATGTTCCATGGAATGATAGCCCGACCAAGTATGCCCTGAAGGAAGAAGCAGAAGTTGTAAAATACCTTGACAAGAAGATTGCATCTAATGTTGCTGAACCTGCTAATGGACCGTATGCTAACCACTGGTTTTGCTTTTGGAAACCAGGGGGTGGATGAAGATGGATTCAGAATCGTCAGAAGCTCAACTCTGTGACGGTACGTGACGCAGGTAGTCTTCCTAATGTTGATCTCCTCTCTGAATCTTTTGTTGGTCGATGCATTTACTCTCTAGTTGATTTGTATTCTGGCTATAATCAGTTTCCCATTGTTTCCACTAGCCGACCAATGACTGTCATGCACACGCCAAGAGGGCTCATTCGGATGTGCGTGGTACCTCAGGGTTAAACTAATGGTGCGGCAGTGGTTCAGAGGGATATGATCCAAGTCATGCAAGATATTTCTCCTGAAATAACCAGCACCTATATTGATGACAATCCTGTAAAAGGACCTCTAGTAAGGGATGAGACTTTGGTCACGGGTGGAGTCAGGAAGTTTGTCTAGGAACATGCTGAAGGAGTAAAAATGGTCATAGAGAGACTTCAAAAATATAATCTGACTACCAGCGGACCAAAGACCCTTCTCTTCCAGCCTGAAGTAATCATCTTAGGCTTCAAATGTTTCTCCAAGGGTAGGAGTCCTGACCCCAAGAAGATAGACAAGATCTTAAACTGACCTCTGTCACTCAAGAGAGTGGCAGATGTCAGAAACTTCTTGGGCGTCTGTGGATTCTAGAGGATTTTTATTCCTCAATTTGCTACCCTTGCAGAGCCTCTGAGTAAAATGGTAAGACAAGGGGCTAATTCAGCCTGGAATGATAAAAGACAAGCCGCTGTAGAAAAACTACAGTAAAAACTAAAAGATGGTGGTGTGATGCTAGGAGTGGCATTTTATGATGATGAGGAGGCAAGACCCTTCATCATTGAGGCCGATGCAGGACCAATTGCTCTGGGTGGTGTGATCATTCAGAAAGATGAAAATGGGAAAGAGAGACCTCTGAGATTTGAGAGCAGAACTCTCAATTCTACAGAAGGAGGTTGTACCCAATTCAGAAAAAAGTTGCTGGCAATCATCCATAGCCTCAGGTGCTTCAGGCACTACGTACTAGGAAGGAGATTCATTCTGAGGACTGATGCATATGTTGTGATTGGTGCCATTAAGAAACACCAACAAGTAGATCCAACAGTGAGCAAGTGAATCGCTTTCATCTGGACGTATGATTTTAAGTTGGAAAAGATCCCCACTGAGAAAAACAGAGCAGATGGTCTAAGTCGTATAAAGTGGAGAAAAAAAGAAGAAGAAGATGTAAATGGAACGATTGAAGAATCAGCCTATGTTGATAATTTCTTAATGAGAAAGATAATAAGGATTATGAAGTACCAAACTCCTACAAGTAAAGTTTGTGGCCTGAAGAGAGAGACAGCTGGGGAGAGATTCCTAATGCATATGTTTATGAGTCGATTCTTGGGAAAGGAGAAGAAGATGAGCCAAATGATTGGTATGCTAAGGGTAATGTAGCAGCAGTGGATGCTCATGAAATCGGGGAAAACTCGGGTTCAAATGAAGAAGAAGAAGAAGGCGAAAAGAAGGAAAAAAAAATATTTTTGATATTTGAAGAATATGATGAAAGTTATCAAGAGATTGGTAAGAAGATAGAAAAAGAGCAGCTAAAAGAATATTATTGTAAGAATTCAAGGAAAAAGTTCAGACTAAAAAGAAGACATCTCTTTGTGGATGGTAAGGGAGGCCTACCTCCACTAAGGGTGGTAGGTGGTAAAGAGAAACAGTTAGAGATAATTGTTGCTCTACATGAGGGGGTTGCTGGTGGCCACAGGGCTGCTGAGGCAACCAACTCCAAGACTGTCAAACTCGACTTTTGGCCTGGCATGAGAGACATGATTTTCAGATTTTGTAAATCATGTGTGTTATGTCAGAAGAGGTCTACCACTAGAATGATTGAGTCTTTATTCCCCACTATTCTGGTAGAACCAGGAAGCAGAGTTCATTTAGATCTCATCACTATGCCTCTAGGCAAGGGCAGAATGAGATATATACCGAAAATGAGATATAACTTCTCTAGATATGTTGAGGCAAAGACTCTGAAAAGAAAGACAGCCGAGCAAGTGGCGGACTGGATAGAAGAAGTCTATCTCAGGTATCCTTTTATCAGAGAATTTGTCTCAGACAGAGGATCAGAATTTAGAAATGAGATTGTCAGAAGAACCACGCTCAGGTTGGGTGTCAGAATTCGGTATGTGACTACTTACCATCCTCAAGCGAATGTACCTGTTGAAAGAGGTCACATAACTTTGAAAGATTCATTGGCCAAGTGGTGTGAAGGAAATCTCAGCAACTGGCCAAAAGTAATAAGAGCTGTTGTATATGCTGACAACAGCACAGTCAAGAGAACTACTGGCTATGCACAATTTACTCTATGGTATGGTCGATATGCTACATTGCCTATTAAGAACATTGTCAAGACATGGTCAAGTCAAGAAAGTGACAGAGACTATTCTATTTCAAAGCTCCTTCAGATCAGAATGAGACAAATATCAGAAGTTGACCAGGCAGTAATGGATGTTACAGAGAGAATGACATCCAACAGATTATCAGATCAAGAGAGAAGGAACAAGAAAAGATATATATATAAGAAAGGAGAAACTGAAAGTTGGAGATGTTGTCCTCATGTTCGATAGTTCCCCTGAGACACAATGGACTAAAAGGTTAGAGCCCAGATGGCTTGGTCCTTACAGAATCATTGGGGAAGCAGACGACAAAGTTTATGAGATTTCAGAGATGGATGGATCCAGGGTGCACGACATGGTATCAGGATCAAGACTTTGTAAGTTTATTTTCAGAGATCCGGATTTGATCCCCACAGTGACCTCAAAGAGAGGAAGGAAATGCCAGATATCCAAGTGAGGGAATAGTTCCAGAGAACTGAGAGAAAAGTACTATAAGACAATGAGACAACAAAACTGAGTTTTCAGCAGACTGTGATCGTTCTTGCATGGTCAATTCAACATTTCAATTCTTCTGCATGTCAGTTAATTTTCTGTGTCAGCAAGCAACAAAGTCAATAAAACTATATCTTTGATGCAATGCTACAGTCGATTCATGAGCCTCAAGTCCCTGAGTGAGGGATAACTGTGAGATACAGTTTTCGTAAGCATTGACGCAGTGTCAAAGATCTGAGGAATTCATGGTTGTGGCACATCAGAAGATGTAATCAATATTATTCTTATGATAAAGAGAAAAACATGATGGGCATAAAGGAGTTCAGTTCTGCCTGATTAAGAGTTGTCAGCAGAAGGACTTCGTGTCTCTTGACTGAGTTGTCCACCTAAGAAGTCCAGCTTTACCTGACTAAGAGTTGTCAGTGGAAGGGCTTCGTGTCTTTTTACTAAGCTGCCTGTCTTCACTCAGATGAGGGAAGGGACCTCTCTGAGATCAGTATTTCAGTATTTCCTTGGGACTGACGGGAGGGAAGGGACCTCTCTAGGACCAGCATTAAGCATCCTTCTTGAGGTTGAAGGGAGGTCTCTTGTAAGGGCTTGGTGTTGGTTATGATGTTGCTGTTCTGTGCCTCTTGAGACTGAAGGGACGTCTCTTGAGAAATGTTTGTCCTGTTGTGGGGCGTGGGCTATCTTCCTGTGGTTATGATATGTTTGCCTGATTGTCTGTGCCTGGGATCTTCTTCTCTAACCTAAAGATGCATTGATTGTCGGGGCCAGCCAGAGCCTTACCGCAGCAGGTTGCAATCTGGTGGGGTCAGCAGGTCCCCGACGCGAGTGTCCAATTCCGTAGTCGACTGAGGCTAAGACTACGGGAGTTTGGCCTATGAGGTCGAAAGGGGTCAGCTGGAACCCTACCGTAGTCAGAGGATGCAATCCAGTGAGGTTTGCCAGAGCCTGGAACTGTGGTTAGACCGGGTACCACATTCAAAATTATGGGCGGGTTAGCCAGCGCCCTTGGCCAAAAACTGGTGGGTGAACCGGTCCCCGACCACAGTGGTCAAATCCGGATTCGGGACAATTTGACTGACATGACGTCCACTGTCATAGGGTGACCAGACCCGCTATAGTCTGGGTGTCCTGGAGAGAGTGCCAAAGGGCTCTCATACTTGAGTGGTGGGTATGTTGGTCCTGACCTGGAGGCAGGTCAAAGGGGTTGTCAAGACAAATGATCTGACTAGTCCTGGCCTGAGGCGGGCAGAATGAGGTATGTCAGACTGACGGGACGTCTGACATTCCTGGCCAGTGGTGGGCCAAAACCAAGGCAATCAATAAATCTTGGGTGTGAAGAGCTGTCATGTGATATTTATGATTAATTTTTATTATTTTATGTATGGGTTTTATTTTAATTTGTTACTGCTTGACTGCTGGTTGTTAGAGGGTCTGCTTGCTGGGGCCGGGATCTGCTGTCTGTGGGACTCGCTGTTTTGCAGGTATACAAAGATTTATCTGAAGTTCCCAGACCAGAGAAAAGAGAAGGGGTTTGGTATCCCCTTCTTCCTGTCTGAGAAGTTGAGGAGACGCCTCACTCCGACCAGAGAAAGAAGACAGCGTTTTGTATCCCCTGAGTCACATGAGAAATTGAGAAGATATCTCACCCTGACCAGAAAACAGAAAGAAGGGTTTGGTATGCCCTACCCCCAGCATGGCAGACTGGACAAGTATCCCGAGCATTGGTGTCAAGACTGACAACATTTTGAATTCTCAGTTAAGGTAACCTTTTCCTGACATAAGATTCAGATTGAGAGCAGACTTCAGAATGACAAGAGGTCAGAATCAGCAGCGAACAAGAAATTGGAAATATAATCCTTCTTAAATTTATTTGGTGGCCGACATGCGGCCTGGTTCACAAGGAACCTGTGTCCTCGGCCTCAAGGTGTTCAAACTCTTAAGCCAGGGACATTATGAGTGAAGCGTGAGCCGAAGACTTCCAAGAAAAACAGATTCAGAGAGCAGAGAAAAAGTCGCGTCTATACAGGATATAGAAGATTATCATGAGTTCGGTCTGAAGCAGAGAGAGAAGGAAGAAAATGCTGAGAAGAATGTAGTTGTTGGACTGAGAGGACAAACAAACTGCGCAAGGGGTAGAGGATGGTGGAAAGGGCACTAGAGCTCTACTCGCCGTGGGGGTGATAGGAGTTATGGGAGAGTAAGGAGGTGAGGAAGTGTTGGGCGCGCTGTAGCGCGCTTCAATTTTTTTCCGGAAATAGTCCATCCTGTCTGGGGATGGAGTTCTCTCATACCACGCAGCGAGCGAATGGCGAGAATAGGGTCTCGAGTGTGCGCCATAACCTCCTGGCTCATCCTCCTCCTCTTCAGAACTATAATCGCATCGCGTACGAGCCGGCAGTTCTTCCCGAGCCTTACCCCCTCTCCCTCCTCTTCCTCTACCCTGTCCCCGTCGTGATTCAAGCATGGTGCGGGATTGAGTGCAAATTGGAGAAGAGAAGAACGAAGAAGCGACGTCGTATGCACGATAAGAGGGAGAAGAAAAAGAGGAGAAAAAACTATGTAAACTCGCAGAGGGAGAGAAAGAGTGAAGAAGACGATATGAAAAGAAAAGGGGATGATGGCTGAAAAACGCTACCTACACCAAGTCGCTGTGGTACGAAGAGAATGAATGAAGGTTCTGGGCTATGCACTGTTTTATACCGAGCGTCTCAAGAGTATAGACCCAGCGGGGACTCTGGGTGGGGGTTTGGTATTATGTAGGAGGGCGCGGTGTCCCGGCCCTCCTCTGTGTACCAAATCCCTGCCTGATATCGGCCCCTTGTCCCGGTGTCATCGCCTATGAAGGGCCTATGGGTATGTTCCAAAATTAAGTTCCCTGGTACCCGGGCTGTACCATGACGTGGACCGGCCCTGTTTGGTGTCTGCCTCAACAAAAAGGTGCCCCACAGGGCTTTCCATTGGTCCACGCAGGCTCGGTGCCCTGCTGTACAGCAGAGCACTACCGGCCTGTGACCGTGGTAGCCGCCGGACTCGCCCTGGAACGCAAAGTTGAAAGGATCGGCGATGTCATTTGTACTGCGCGCCGATCACGCCCTAAGCATGATCTGGGTTAGGTGCGCGCGATAGATATCGTTGTCCGATAAAAGGAAAGGAAATATGGAAAAGAAAAGGGAAAAGGAAAATTTAACTGTCGAATCTATACGGGGATTTAAGCTCCTGCTTTAATTCGGGATTGGCAGGCGGTGTAATTTTCCAGCTGCAGTCGTTGTCGGATGGCCCGGTCTGTATGGAGTTGAAAGGACCTTTTTTGGACCTGATGGTTGTGACCCGGACCAGGTGCAGGGACGTAATAGGAACCCATGCACACGTTTAAACCGCGTGCTGGACTCTAGTAGCTGAGATCGAGGGTAGGTACAGAGGTCTCCGAAATAAGAAAAGTATGAAAAAGAAACAGCGAAAAAGAAAAGGTCGAAAGTCGCGCTTTAGATTTGTGCCACGGTGATTTACTTCATAGGCGAAGCTGCGCGGGGAGATTTTGAGACGTCGTCCTTTCTTTTCTGCAACTACTATTATTATTATTAGTAGTATAGTTATTATTGATATTATTATTTAGTTTTCTTTTCGCTCGGCTGTCAGATTTGTTTTACCTTTCTGCCCGTCATTTCGTAGGAAAGCCAACGGTTGGAAATCCGGGCTTGAGCTATGTTTTGTGGTCTAAGTGGGCCGACCCCTCGTATATCACTTGCGCTGAGCTTGTTCGAATTGAGTGCCGCGTTGTAAGACCTCAAAAGAGGGGGTCGACCCGCGGCCGCATTGGTAGGGAGCCTATCACCCCCCGTGGAGGGTCATAAGCCCCCTCCTTACCATCGGATACGGGTGCCCATCAGAGGTAGTCCGAGGGTGCCTTTTGAAAGGAGAAATACGCTGGAAGTATGTTGTTATGGGACCAGAGTGTCGAGTCTGTGGTCACTTCACGATTAAAGTGAACGGCTAGTGGCCGAAAGTTGGGGTAGGCACTGTGACTGTTGGTGTTTTGCTTCACGCCATTCTTCTGTTTATTCTAATTTATTCTGATTTATTCTCTTAATTATTAACTCGTAGATTGTTTAGAGCTTCGAACTCTGAGAGTTATCTCGCGTTAATAAACCAGGGATCTTAGGCTATAAAGAAAAGAGGGGAATGGAGTCGCACGGTGTGCATGAGGTGTGCCCTCCCTCCTCTGGGAAGTTGGGACACTATTCCCTGCTAAACGCTTCTACAGTGTTCTGTGGGTCCTGTGAGAAGTCTACTGCATGTGTTCTAGTGGTGACCTACTATTCTGAGAGGGCAGACTTGTGATGTGCGAGGTCCGCTGAGAAAGGCCTGGCTATGCCGCTGCACGGCTATAGGCCGGGTTACTGGTACCACCAGGCTCAGTGGAAACCCATGTCTAGGGAAGGGCCCTGGATCACAGTGATGCTTAACTACGATAAAGGGGACGAACTGAGGTTGAAAATCAACATGGAAGGAGCTAAGGAAGTGGAAATGCGGACTAATCTGAGGCTACAGGACGTGATCACCGAGGCAAACGATCGGGCGGAGAGGCGTTGCAGGAGGGACGGAGTGACAACAAAAATGCAGGTAACGGTCTCGTATCATGAGACCGAGACCTCGATGGACACTGCAGAGTCTGACCTGGAACAAGCCCATCAGGACCGGGACTYAGGTGGGGAGAGCGAGATGAGCGAGGCAGGAGATCGAGAGAYGGACCTTAAGTCCTGGAACASACTAGGCCAGGTCCGCAAGAACCACCCGCTGGCACGACCTGTGGAAGGCGGGCCCGAGGCCAGCTCGCGGCAGTGGAGTCCYAGAGGACGAGGGACAGGAAAGGGTGTGTGAGTGAAACAGACACGGGYTACAYRTGGCAGACCGGGGRAGAGAGAGAGGGTCAACGAGAAATGGGGACAAGACYATGGGACGCGGGGGTTRGTGTGTGCGRGACTGAACCCAAGACGGGGAAGGCGTGCATACATGCGCGACAGGTGGACGTTCGGGAGAGGGGTGAAAAGAGAAGGTCAAAGAGAGTGCACGGTGGTTGACGTCAATACGTACCTGCATTCTTGTATGGAGCGTGTGTTATTGATTCGAGGTAGGGAAGTGCAGGGTGGTGCGTGTGAGAGAGGGAGTTTGAATGAAGGAGGGAGTCAGTTCCAAGAGAAGGGACGACAGTAAAGCTTGCGTGCTTGTTGTACACGGAGAAAGTCCGTGCTCCCACATAGAGTAGTTGACGTAATCATTACCTGGCTTGGAATAGCGGGAACTCCGTCCTCTCAGGGACCCGAGCTGTCACCTCAAGATAGCTAAAGAGATGCCAGGGAAAACTCGTGACGACTAGCGCGTCTTCCACGGGCAGTTCCCTCATGACGCCGCAGAAATGGGCCGCCTCATTACTTTGATCGGTGCATGCATGATCTGCTCGGTCAAGAACTAGCTGCTAAGAGAGTCTCATTTCCTTTGAAGACGATTTCACTTACCGGTTGGCGCGCCCGCTCTAACGACTACCTGTCTCGCTACCTCCGAGTGACTTCTGGCTTGTGACGGGTACTGCTATCAAAGCCATTGACGCGCTTCCTTATAGCTGCCCTGACCGAACCCAGAAAAGGTGGTGGTCATTGCAAGATAATTCCTTCTGTTTTTATTATCTTCAGTTTCTTCTTTTTCTTTTGATTATTGTTGTTTTAGTTAATTAGAATGATTGATCGTTGTTAACCGATCATGTTACGTCTTGACAAGGGTTACGCCCGCAGTAGACTGTGTGAGTGGGTGAACAGGGGAAAGCCCCTGACTCATAATAACGATTTGAAACGTGCTGGCCGCGAAGAGAATCCAACGTATAGGCTACTCGATTAAGAGAATTAGCAAGGTTAAAGCGGTTGGATGATCTTGGTGTTGACACTTGTCCATTGGATGTATTTCCCTGCATTGAGTGGTTTATTTGATCACTTGGCAAGGTCAAAGAGACATGCAGCCTTTGTATTCGTGTGCTTAAGCCCCGCAGGGACGGAGATTAAAAATACAGTTGGGACTCAGACCCTTCTTTTCCCTTTTCATCCGTGTGAGATTGCACGGTGTTGATTGTGTCACGTGATTACACTGTGACCGCACTGCGCGAGACTGCATCGTGCAACTGCACTGTGTAAGTGCACTGTGCGACTGCAATGTGTGGGTACACTGTGTGACTGCATTGCGTCACTGCACCGTGCGACTTCACTGCGTGACTGCACCATGTGACTGCATCGTGTGACTGCACCGTGTGACTGCATCGTGTGACTGCATGAGCGTATGGGAGCGTAGGGCGTAGGCTTGCATGATTGAATGGTTACCAACGGTGGTACGAATTGGTTTGTGTCCTGAGATAAATCGAGTGTGTAAATGTATAAGCCTGCAAATGTATGTGCGTGTGTATGTAGACGAATGCCCGATTGAATGTACTTGCTGGCTTGATGACTATAGGTAGGCATTTGATCGAATAGTACAGGCTTATTTCCGAGCTCGCTGGATGCACTTATTCTGCTAATGGAGATGCGGGAGTGAATTTCAGGTTATGTTTTCACGGTTTTACCTTCTTTGAATAAATAGGAAAAGGAAAGTCAGCGCTGAGAAAAATCTCCTATATCCTCGCCAAGTTTTTACTTGATGGTGATTGACTAACTAATATCCTATCGCCTTAGTCTGTTGCAACTAACTAAGGGTGGAGGGGATTACCACAAAAGTAGAGTCAGTAAGCCTTGCCCTCTTCAGAGCGAGTTGCCAAGAAACGGTAAGCCAAAATGTTCCTTTTATGCATATCCGCCTCGTCTGATTTACAAACATGCCCAGGGAACCAGTCACCAGGGTTCACTTGTAGAGCTAGGTGGTCCAGACTGAGACCGCTAGGTAGCTTGGGTTTTGAGTTATGAAGTCGGAGCTACTCAGTCGATGCAATAATCGGATCGTTGTCAGAGACATTCAGTTCGGAACGAGTTGTACTTAATGCCAAGGTTGCATAGTTGCTAACCGAGTGGGGACCGTATTTAGTATTTATTCAGACACTAGCTGAGCATGAATTGTGGCAACCGTGCACGGTACTCTGTTCAACGGGGGGGGGAGGCTTGAGACTGTACAAACCCGTCATTTTAACAGACGTCTGGGTGCAAGACGGATTGAATCAGCAGGATCGTGTGACCCTCTGGACAAAACGATCTTTAGGATGTAACTGTACAAGTTCATTGTAAACGGGTTTGTCGGCATATCCACTCCAGTAAACCCTGCGGAATGAAAAACGATTCTGAGTATCCAGTCTGAGCGGCAAAGATTTGTAAAGAGGAGAGGGAGAGAGCATACTAAGAGTAACTTACACCTTGTTGAGAACACCTTTTTATACCTATGGATCAGATGGGGGACTGTACAGTACTCTCTCTTCTGTAGGTCCTACTGACTAAGTAAAGGGGGTTGTTCCAGGTGATTAGCAAAACGGATTTCAGTTACTGACCTCAAATGAAACGTACAGACCTCAGGCAWRAACAAATTAGRAAGAACAAACCTCGTAAGAGACATGTCACARTCGGCCATAAAGCATGTCATTGAGATACGAGCAGCAAACGGATCTGTCAGCGAGACTGAAGACAGTCAACAGTCATCTTGCAGTAAGGACTTTGTCTTAGTGTTGACCCTGTGGTGAGAAATCGCAGTATAAAGGAATCCCCAATCATACCCCTGAGGGTAACAAAGTAGGTGGAACYAAGAWTTYCCCTGCATCACTCGATCGGGCTAAGAGTCTAACGACAAAACAGGTATGAAGAGGTGATTATGGGGGACGGAGATAATGTGAGAATGACCTACGCCCTCCACCTGGACAAAAGGGTTGACTGGGAGGAGAAAGCAGTTGAGAGAATCCCGTACATCTTGGGACTGATGAGAAGGAGGGTGCTCGAAATAGTCAAAGATCAGAAGTTTGCGACATATACTGTCTACTTTTACGGGTCGGATGGGCGATTGCACAACACCTTCTCATCAGTAGAAACGGTGGACTAGGCTCGAGAGGTTATTAGCCACCAACGGTAAAAGTAAGAAGAGGAAAAGGTTATAGACAGTACAGTGTCACATATAGCCGAGGGTGTTCTGGCGAGGCAGGGGAACGTGGTAACTCTGAGAACCATCCATCCAACTTAATGTTCAATTAGTACCCGAGCACAGTTTCGGTTAGACACTCAAGCACTCAAGAGTCAAAATTTTTGTTTAAACGTCAATCAGATGTCAGGCAATAATTCAAAATCCAATTGATTGAAATATTCCAGATTCTTTGTCAAGAGATCAGTCAGGGCTCAGGAATTACTATTCACAATAAGATCTGTAGTTTTCTCTACCTTTTGAGCTCAAGAAAAACTAGCATTTGGAGATCCATAATCTGATCGACAGTTAACCGGTGTCTAGTCCAGGCCCAGGCAACTGGAGACCAGACGTGGACAACTCTCAACGGACTCAAGCGGGAATCTGACACGTTGACAGACAGACTCAGCGAGCTCAGTATAGACTCAGTGAACAGGCTCAAGATAACTAGTGTTATGGTGATTCAACAAACCAGGGTTCAATCATAGCCTAATCGGAGTTTTAATAAGCATTCAACAGTCCTACAACAACCACCAGAGCTGCACGCAGAACAATACCCAGAACAGTACTCTGAACAGTATTCAGTTGTGGATCAGTCGTTACACAATCAGTATTTAACTATTGTTCAGTCACTACTTAATCAACATTCAACCTCAATCTAGTTAGTACTCAAACAACATTCAAACAACCATTAAGAGCACCCAAGCAGGACTTGGCTGGAAGTGTTTGGAACTAGTCGGCTTCATGTGACTTTACATTTCATAAGTCACAACCTCAGAGAGTATGGAGACATGGCAAGAAACCCAAACGACGGACAACAAAGTGAGGAATAGAGTGAAGTTGAGAGGGATGAGTGAGGACTCCTAAGTGGTGCTGGTCATGCTCTCTTCCATATGTACTTTCTGAGACTATTATGAGTTCTCATTCTTCCCTCATTCATTTGATCATGTCATTGCTTAAGTCAGTCGAGCTTGCTTCTTGCATTATTCTTGCCTGATGATTACTCTCGTGGATGATTCTGTCACAGTTCTCAAAATCAAATTGACATAATTGGTGCATGCATAACACACCATAATTTTATGATTATTATTTGCATGATTCTCTGCTGTTCTGAATCAAAATAAAAGATTCCTAAGACCGGGGACCGGCGAAGACCGCAATTGAAGGGTCTCGCTCGAAGACGGACGCACACAACAGGAAGGGATTTGCATTATTTAATTTATTTTATTTATTGCAACCAACCACAAAATCCTACGTGACAGCCTGTTGGCCTTTCCGGTCGCCTGAAACGGCCTGACTGGAAAAAGTGCGACAGCGGTCCGCTGAGCGGGAGAGAGATCCTGGGTCTGTCCCTTCGAGGGGGGCAGAGTCGGGGATTGGTGGGGGTGCCCCTGGCCATCGTGCTGCGCATGTTCGTAGTGGCATGAGTGGTTCATCCACCGCTCTTCCCACTTCGACGGAGCAGCTTCATCGACACCCAGCCCGCGATGGTCGATTGCACAGATTGGTGAGGGGCCCGAGACAGCGATTGGAGGACAGATTAGCGGGCGGTCCTTCACCGGTCCAGGGGGACGAGGGAGATAGACAGGGGTTGGCTGGTGGAGATGGTGGTGCGTTGGCCGGAGGTGGAGGCGGTGCCGAGGTTGCTGCGGCGGTTGAGGCGCACGAGATTCGGAGTTTGAAAATCGAAATCAGGTTACTATCTTGAAGCTACTTCCAAAAAAACGAGATCAAAACGGAAGAAATAGAGGTCACTCAAACCACGAAGAGCAAAACTATTTTTAACCTCTCATCATGATGTGTCTGTCTCCCCCAAACCTTTACCCCCTCCCTTATCGGCCCGAAGGCAACTCAGCCATCACATGGTCATTCTCTCGGCCATCAAAAAAAGACTAAACAATAAGGACTAACGGACCATGGCTTCACTTTACCCCTCACTTGCCACGTAGCAAGACAAAACCACCGAACCTGCCGGTGACCCCTCACTGGTAGTCCGGGGGGCAACATACCTTCCATGCCCTTCGTTGCCCTTCAGCACCTAACTCTTTCGTTGGACACGTGACACCCTGCCATTCGTAGCTCTGATGATGATGCTGGCAGCCCATACCCTTCGCAACACTTCACAAGCAGCCTCTTCGTAGTAGCCTCATCCTCTACGCACGGTGCATCACCCTTATCGCCATCCTTCCCATCATCATCCCTTCACCGAAAACCTCTCAACCACCACCTCACACAACGCTGAATCCACTCCCCCCAGCACCGCATTGCACCGCCGCTTGTTGTCGTCTAGCGCCGCTTGATTCGACTTCGCGCTGCTCCGCCGCATGTCACCGCTCGGCGCCGCTCGGCCTGACTGCACGGGCGGGGCGTAGCGCTCCCGGCCGCGCTGCGCCCCTACTATGACATTGAGTGGCCATCAAGTACATTCCACAACCCTGTGATCCTCCAAAAATTCCAATTAACACGTGTCCACTGCCGCTAGCGATAATCGAGATTAGCATCCACTGATGGCAAGCGCCCAGTAAGAGGACTAACAAGTATTTTTGGGGGCGGCAACTACGACGCAATCACGTCTTCAGTTGTAAATCCACTTCAGGCATCCCTCGAATACAACAAATCCCCACCGAACCCTAAAGCTGTGTTGGATGCATTCACGATTTTCCTCGCTTTGGAGCAAAATTGGTGAAACCGTGACTGAAATGCATTTAAACCACCAGTACTTAGCCCAGCTATCGGTCACGGAAAAAAATAGAGTAGAAACGTTTCTAGTCGGATGCACTTGGTTGCTTTTGTGGTGACCCTTACATTTCCTAAAACTGCTGCTTGTTAACGGGGGAAACTTCAGGAAGTACTGGTGGTTTAAACCGCCAGTACTTGGCCCAGCTATCGGCCGCAGACGATTTCCGTTTACGCGCCTGAAGTTGCGGGCTTTGGGGCACCGAACCACAATGGCTGGAAGTGCCAGCCAAAATGAAAACGAAGCGGTGCCCCGGCGGCTCGGCAAAACTTGGCGCGCAGTGGGTATCCCGGCTCCGCATCAATAGCTGGGCCAAGTACTGGTGGTTTCAAATTGAAAAGTTGTGAAAACCTTGACTGCGCTTTTTTTTTTTTTTTTTTTTCCAAAAAAAGCTCCATCTATTGGTGGGGAGCATCACCTGCTGGAAATCGGGTCCAGCGTCCAAAATAAAAAAAACTTGATCTTGAGGGAAATAAGGAAAAAGTTCCCTGATTTCCTCTCATGTGCACTTGGAGAAAAACATTACCTCTTCATCCATTTCCTGGACGCCAGATTTACCTGTTGAACCTAGCAATGTTAACCCCTATATGCCATACCAAGAAATGGGGACAATAGCCATTTTGGCTGCTGCCTCCCGTGAGACTTTTCCAGGAAAGACATGCCCTCCCCCCTACCCTCTAGAGCCGGCACAAAATTTCGGCGAGGAATCCTCCCGTGAGACTTTTCCAGGCTGCGGACTATGGGCCGGACCCCACTGCGGTGCGGATGGAAAAGACGTGTGGCCACGAAAAAGCGGGCAAGTCATTTTGGAAAGTTGGAAAGTACTTTTTCCGGGACCCCATCACAGAGGACCAAATGCGCTTGGAAAACCCTTT
>BFEA01000055.1:407265-422487 GCA_003427395.1 Chara braunii
CCGCCACTGTCGCCAGACCCCTCACGTTTTGCACCTCTGTTGGCGATGGCGCCCACCTCTCTCCCCCCCTCGTTGACCTACCTCTCTCCACGGCGATGACGTCAACGGCGTCCGTCTTCCTCGGTACCACCGAGGTTTCGGGTACCTTGACCGCCAGACGCGCCGGCCGGTAAGCTCCCCGCGCGCTCGCCTCAGGATCGCCCCCAGGGGGTGATGCTCTTACCATCTTCCCCCACAGCCCCCTAAATATCACTCCTGCTCCCTTAGTTGCATACGATATGTGGCATACTGCTCAGCCACATGGGCCTGCAGGGCCCGACCAGACGGAAAATAAGGGCCCTACAGGCCCTCTGTCGTTTCAGCCTCAGAGCCTGAAAACAAGGGTCTGCAGGCCCTGTGTCGTTTCAGCCTGAAAGCCTGAAAACGAGAGCCTACAGGCCCAGTCTCGTTTCAGCCTAAAAAAGGCCCTGAGTCTTTTTAGCCTGAAGCGGAGGGTCATTTTCAGGCCCTCATGAGATCGACCTGCCCTGAAACTTAGGCACCAGACCAGGGTTTTAGCACAGGCCATTTTGGGCCTGTTTTCAACAACCTTTGTTGAACTTCAACGCCTGTGTCTGGCACGTTTTGGCATTGGAAAGAGCAGCCTCCTGGACGGGTCAGCACTATATAAGACTGGCCCGCCCTGCAGGCTGCAAGTAGTTCATAGGGACTTCCCAGGCACTTCACGTGCAGGAGGCCGGATACAGTCTTCAGGATTCGGCAGCAGCACTCTGGAGGAGCGCTGCAGTAGTAGTAGGAGCGTTAGTAGTAGTCTTCGGCGCTGGGCGCTATTAGGAGCTAGAGTAGCGTTGGAGAGAGAGAGATGGTTGGCGGAGGCCGGAGAGACGTACTTGTGGCACCATAGCTCCAGCTTCGTCTTCGGTGTACCTGCAACAAGGCGCCACCTTCACAGGTTAGTATCAGACTGAGAGACAAAGAGATAGTTCTTCTTCCACCTCTTCTATGTCCACCATCTCTCCCTCCCCCTCTCGCTACCTAACTTCTCAGTATCTGCAGACTACGAGAGAGAGAGAGAGAGAGAGAGAGATTGGTGACTTTGGGACTTGACGACATTTGGATCCAAACTCCACGTTGGGATTGAGACATTGGACGAGGGATTATTTGRGACCTGTACCGAAGACTTGGTGTTGACGACATTCCCATCTCCCCCTCTTCTTCATCTGAGTATGGTTGGGGACTGACGCATTCTTCCTGTGTGAGCGTCAGGCCCCTTTACACCATGGAATGATGATGATGTATGTTTGGTCTGCATTGCAACATTGATTGTTCGGATCATTGGTATATTAGCCTTCCACTGCGCTATCTTGTACTATGTGAGAGAGGTCGGTTCTTGTTCTGGTCTGTACCGTTATGGTATGCGACAGTTTGGTATCGGAGCGGACCTCTCAATTAGAGGATCCGCCTAATCAAGTAGCCAACTTGCTTGATCTACTGATTGTTGAATGATTGATTGATTGATTGATTGATTGAATTTTTTTTTGATTTTTTTTCGGACAAATGCTGGGAACCGGGCCCAACGTCCCATGTAGAATATATAAATGATTTGAAATACCAGGGCCATTACCTGGCTTCGGCTAAGAACAATCTGAAAACTATGAAAAAAAATCAGGAAGATTTAGGAAAAACGTGGATAAATGTTGGCTTATTGCTAGGCTACTCAAGCAGCAATTACCACAAAAGTCCTTCGAATGCTCAAAACCCCTGGACTGCCCGACAAAAGCACTCTAAATTCTCTAACACTGTTTAATTCCCTGCCGAGCTCTCCCAGGCCTCATGCCCCCACCCTCCTAGGTTACAAGGCAACAAGACTTGCCCCAGCTTCGGCTAGCGTCGTCCCGACAACAACCCTTGGTTTTCCCTTAGAATGCCCGGCCCAAGGCATCCCCAGATCTCTCTATCAGGCCTCACGCTCCTGCTATCAACAGGTTACAGGGCAACCCCCATCACCGACTAGTGTCGTTCTGGCATCGAAAAATCGCAGGTCCATGAACATAACAGCATCAAAGATGCATAAAATGAGTTGCAAGTAGTACCCTGAATCCTAAGGCATTCTCAAGGGACTTTTTTTGAGAAAATTTGAGAAAAACTTTTAAGAAGACCTCCCCTGTCAGCATTGATTGCCCCAGAACCAGGGGATTAACTGAACAGGAATGCCCTTTGATGATAGGTCTTATTTTGAGAAAAATTTGAGAACAACTTGCACCAAGTACTAATGAAAAGCCTCGAAGGGGCTAATAGAAGAAAACAAACATCTATACAGTACTAAATGCAAAGGGCCTTTTTGTTTTTTGGAAGAACATTCAGATCGAGAAATACCAGCCTTATAGCCTTTCAGTAGCCCACCCGTACCTGCCTCATCCCTATATCACAATACTTAGTCTCTACTAGGTCTCACGCCCCCAAATGAAGGTTACAGAGTGGCACGACCCACCCCAGAAGACTCCCACCTGCTAGGCTACAGGGCAAAATGACCCAGCCCGGCTCCGACCAACGTCGACTAAGTACCAACTTACCAAAGGACACTAAAGTGTCTTCCACCCTCGACAACTCCCCAGATCTCTTTACCAGGTCTCTTGCCCCGTGCAGCTCGAGTTACAGGGCAGCGCGACCAAGCCCCAGCACCGACCATCGTCGTTCTGGCCTCGTTCATTCGCAAACCCACGGAGACCTAAGACTACAAGTCTACAACAAATACCAGACACGCCACCAATCAGCACCATAATTGTAGTTCCGATCGTTCAGCTCCTTCAGGCATAAGTTGCAGCTATCCCACACACAATCCTACTCTGGCAAGTCTTACTGCGATGAAGCCACCATCTTCACCGTTGTTGTACCCTATTTTCACCCTGCAGGTTAGCCCCATGGCCGCATAGTGCTTTATCCCCCACCAGCGCTGGCTTATAAATAATTTTTTAATCAGAAAATTCAATCCCATTCAAGAACATATTGAGAAATCCGGAAATCAGAAGATTGAGAAAACTAAAATTTAGAAAAAGTTTGAAATGGCTTGGAGAAATATGAGGGGGGGGGGTCAAAACTGAAACTGCCTACTATCCAAATTGATTGATTGTTTATTATTAAATCAAGTAGTACTTCGTCAAATCTCTGCAAAAAAATATAGATATATCTTTTTCACAACTTCAGATACTAGCATTCCAGTTTTTGTATCACTCTGGGTAGATTAGGAGAACTAGGAAGGTTATCATAGTCTCGGTTTGGATCTATTCTTCTCTGAAAGTGGAACCTCCAGTCTATTTCACGCAAAAAAAAAAATCAAGATCACAATTTTTTTTAAAGACGAAACTTTGTGGAACCTTGCCTAGATCTCACTCACAGTACTCCTTTGAAATGCTTCACTCATAGCAGATCGACAGATATACAAAAGACAAAAAAAAAGGGGGTTAATCCTCTTCTTTTATTATTTTTTATTTCTTTTATTATGTTGATTAGGACCGGGAGGAAAGTAAAGTTTGGTTGGTTACCTTCCTGTGTTTTCCCTCCCACCCAACCCTTTGCCTGCATTCCCGGTTTGGTAAGTGCCACGTCAGCAATAGTGCCACGTCAGCAGTGTCACGTCAGCAACAGTGCCACGTCAGCGACAGTGCTACGTCAGCAGTGCCACGTCAGCAGTGCCACATTAGCAACAGTGCCATGTCAGCAGTGCCATATCAGCAATGCCACGTCAACAGCAGTGCCACGTCAGCAGTGCCACGTCAATAATGCCACGTCAGTAGTGCCCTGCCACCATGACGGGTTCATCATTGGGCATGCCAGACCAACTGGCCAACGAGTCCATTGTCGAGTACTGACAGCGGTTTCTAGCTCAGCTCGCACTAATCGAGGTTGGGGAACAGCGCCAGGCTGAAGCGGAGGCAGCAACTGAAAAGCAGCGACTTTAGGCCGTCGCTGTCGCCGATGCCCAGGCCCGCTGCAAGGAGGCCCAGGATCTGCTGCAGCGGCACGAAGCCACCAACGTCAACAAGCTCAAGTTCTGGTATTTTGAACCATCCGAGGGCCACGACGACGCAACATCAGAGGAGGAACACAAGGAGTTTCTCTCCAAACTCATGACCCGGTTGGTTTACACTTGTAACCACCTGCAGTCCGAGCTGGCGAATCTTCGACGGACAGTGAGAAACCATAAGGATTTGCACGAGGATGTTACATGGGCACTCAATTCTCATGTGCAGGAGCTGGGGCAGGCAGCACTAGGACTAGATGTTGGCGAACCCAGCAGTACAGCCTCAACTGCCAATTGGAGGAACGAGTTGACCATGTAGTCGCAATGCTCATCAGCACCTTCGCCGCACCAGCGACCATCAGAGAGCAGCTCGATACCTTGCAGATCGAACTCAGGCAGCTGCACCAGCAGCCAGACAACAATCGCAGCACCAATGCATCAAAGCACTACAAGATGTCGACGTTCCGAATCGAGAAGTTTGACGACTGTATGCATTAGGACCCAGTCGTCTGGTGGGACGGTTTTGCAATGGAGTTTGGGATCCACGAGGTCTCCGAACACTTGTTCATCTCGGCGTTGTCCCTCAACATCAAGGGCGGATGCCGGATCTGGCTCAGCCACATGGCAACCATCTACGACGTCCAGGTCCGCCATCTATACAAGAAGATCTCCTGGGAAGATCTGATGAGAGAATGGAAGAAGTGGTTCATCGTTGACGATGCCCCGACACTCGTCATCAACTGCCTCTTTACCATGACCCAATGCAACACACCGACACGCGATTGGCTCACAGAATGGCAAAAGATCGTGGCAACACCCGATCTCGACTTGTCATTTCTGCATCTGCATCGAGAGTTCTACAACTGGTCGTGTGCCGCCTTGAGCCTCACACTCGGTGATTGCGAATAGTACACAACCTTCGCCTAAAATCATCGACAAGTGTCGTGAGATCATCAAGAGCAACCGGGCGGCTGCACATGAGAAGACAGCGTAGCAGCCAGCCCATGTGGAAAAAGGAAAATTTGATCCGCGTCCGCAGCATGTCGATGTAGTCCAACCGGACAACATTGTGGAAGCCCCGACAACCACCTCAGCATCACGTGAGGGAGATCAGGTGGCCGTTGTCCAGCCATGAAGCAACAACAACTCCCGTTGAAAAAGGAAGGCGAAAACGGCATCGCCGACCGAAAATGGACAGCCAGTACCATGGGTAAAGTTGAACTTTACCAGGGCCGAATACAAGTGTCGCAGCCGATACGGTTGTTGCTATTGGTGCAACAACACCGAGCACAAGACCTCCTAATGCCAGGATCAAGGCAAGGAGGATGTTCGACCTCAAATCATCTCGGGAAATTGAGCTGCGTAGGAGGTGAGGCGACTCCACCTCTCACTCTGCCAGATTCGGCCGCCTTGCTAGCGGTCACCTACACATCTGAGGAGGAGGCGCATGTCGCAAGTCCTCGGTAATCTTACAAGGATTACACTGTCCACTTGGTCCCACCGTCGAACCAGCCACTTCACGTGCGACAATCCACCGCATGCACGGTTTCACCACCATCGGCAACCGATTCAGCCACTTCGCCGCCATTTATCGTCGGGGATTCAACGCCATGGTCAAGACTTGAAGAACTCGACCCATCGACATTCACGGATTTCCAATGGATACCCCTTCCCCCATCCGGTCGATTGTCGAAACCGCATTGCAACGTGCTCATGGCACAAATGCGGGATTACTTGCACACTGCAGTACCAACTCTGTTGATGGACGTCGGAGTAGAGGTTGTCAACCTTCACGACTACCTTTCGAAGATCAACTGCGAGTTCAAGACACAATGGTACAACATCAACGACACACCATTATTGTCCATACGCATTTAGATCGGAGAAGCGACCTGCAGCGCTTTGATCGATTGCGGCGCTACTCACAACAATATGAGCCATCACTTCGTGGTACGAGTTGGTTTTGGGCCACGCATTCGGAAGAAGTCGCAGCCCACTCAAGTCACGTTGGTCGACGGTCACACGCAAAAGTCCATTGACCGGTGTATTGATTACGTCCCCGTGTACTTTGCCCCGCATGCAAGCGAGGCTGTGTCCTTTGACATTTTGGACACCAACTTACGAGCAGATTTGCAAGCATCTGCACCGCTGATCTATGCCGACTACGAGCCATGAAGGCCAGCTAAGGAAGCTTCACAACCTGCCCCTCCCACCCGGACTTTGGTCCCTCCCTCTGACAGGCAGCTTCGCCCTCACAGGTAAGCTCGGTCTTTCAAGGAGGGGGGGTGGTGGCATACTGCGCAGCCACACGGGCCTGGAGGGCCCGACCAGATAGAAAATAAAGGTCCTACAGACCCTGTGTCGTTTCAACCTGATAACTTGAAACAAGGGTCTACAGGCCCTGTGTCGTTTCAGCCTGAAAGCCTGAAAACAAGGACCTACAAGCCCTGTGTCGTTTCAACCTAAAAAGGGACGGAGGGTCATTTTCAGGCCCTTATAAGATCGATTCGTCGGGTCCTGCCCTGAAACTTAGGCACCAGACCAGGGTTTTAGCACAGGTCATTTTGGGCCTGTTTTCAAGACAACCTTTGTTTGAACTTCAACACCAAGGTCTAGCACGCTTTGGCATTGGCAAGAGTAGCCTTCTGGACGGGTCAGCACTATACAAGACTGGCCCGCCCTGCAGGCTGCAGGCAGTTCATAGGGACTTCCCAGACACTTCACGTGCAAGAGGGAGGAGGCAGTCTTCAGGATTCGGCAGAAGCACTCTCGAGGAGCGTTGCAGTAGTAGTAGGAGCGTTAGTAGTAGTCTTCAATGTTGGGCGCTATTAGGAGCTCGAGTAGCGTTGGAGAGAGAGAGATGGTTGGCGGAGGCCAAGGAGACTTACCTGTGGCGCCATAGCTCTAGCTTCATCTTCGATGTACCTGCAACAAGGCGCCACCTTCACAGGTTAGTACCGGAGTGAGTGTGTGAGAGAGAGAGAGAGAGAGAGAGAGAGAGAGAGAGAGAGAGAGAGAGTTCTTCTTCTTCCTGTTCTAAGTCCACCATCTCTCCCTCCTCCTCTCGCTACCTAAGTTCTCAGTATCTGCAGACTACGAGAGAGAGAGAGAGAGAGATCGGTGACTTTGGGACTTGACGGCATTTGGATCCAAACTCCACATTGGGATTGAGACATTGGACGGGGGATTATTTGGGACCTGTACCGAAGACTTGGTGTTGACGACATTCCTATTTCCCCCTGTTCTTCGTCTAACTCCCCTCTTCTTCGTATGTGTATGGTTGGGGACTGACGCATTCTTCCTGTGTGAGCGTCAGACCCCTCCACACCATGGAATGATGATGATGTATGTTTGGTCTGCATTGCAACATTAATTGTTCGGATCATTGGTATATTAGCCTTCCGTTGCGCTATCTTGTACTATGTGAGAGAGGTCGGTTCTTGTTCTGGTCTGTATCGTTACGGTATGCGACAGCCACCTAAAGTATGCCCCTGCAGAGCCGAAGATCCCCCTTCCCTCTTGTCCCATCCCCTTCAAGTGAAACAACCCTCTCGAGTTCTAACTTTGTTGATATCAGCACCCCTTGTCCTCTCTCCCCAACCGTGGTAGCTGATTCGACCCAAACAACAGCGTGGCCCATAGAAGAACGAACCTTCAATACTGCCCCTACCCTCTCAAGGATCACACCACCTTGTGCAACCCTCGCAGAGAGGGGATCCAACCCTAAAGGAGATAGTTCTCTTCATGTCCTATAACTACTAGCCCCACAACATCACAAACTGAGACTGAATTATGACTTGTTTCTTTGGACTCCCCAAACAATAGAAGATTCAATTGCAGAAACCAGATAAGAGTATTTTCCTAGCAATGATATTCGAATTCAAGAGACCAATCATAACCTTACACTTTGAAACAAGGAATCGGAGCCATGCCTAGAAATGACTATTTCGACATGAGGATTCAAGCACCAGTACACCACACATCGGCCCGCGGGTGTCAGCACGAAACTCGCACCACTTCGGAGGCCGCCGATTTTTTTTTCAACGGCGCTCCATGCCGCCGGCCCCTCCGAGTTTTGCTGGTGGCGACAAAAACTTTCTGCAAGGCTGGGGCCGTGGACTTGCGGTTTGCGTCTGATGTTCCAAAGCTTCACCCTATTAAGAGAATAATCCTTAGGAATGACTAGTTAGACACCATTCCCTTCAGCTCCTATGACTCCTAGCCCCACCACATCACAAACTGAGACTCAATCTCAATTATGACTTGTTTTTTTAGAATCCCCAAACAATAGAAGATTCAATCTTAGAAACCAGATAGGAGTATTTTTCCGGCAATGATATTCGAATCTAGAAGACCAGCCAAAACTTTGGACTTTGAAATCAAGAATCAGAGACATGCCTAGAAATGACTATTTAGAGATCAGGATTAAGTCCGATTTTCCATAGCTTCACCCTATTAGGAGAATAGTCCTTAGGAATTTGAGTTTCAAAATGTGCAAGTTTAGGGGGGGGGTAAAATTGCGGCCGTTTTTTTTTTTTTTTTTTTTTTTTTGTTCCTGCAAACTTCAAGGGCAGGAAGTCCACTTCACCAGGTGGTAAGAGCATCCTCATCAAGTAACCCCTGCAGCGAAGGCTCCATCTATTGGTGGGGAGCAGCACCTGCTGAAATCGGGTCCAACGTCCCTGTACAATGGTATGATGAAATGGAAATTATGTAGATAGGCCACGTGGCCATCCCAATATAAACCGATCATGACTGTGTATATCGTTTACGCAGAAGAGGCATTAATTACTCCCCCATACCAGGGGAGGATTAACCTGTTGCTCTTATAACCCTAACGTGGCCATATGAATTTAAACCAATCATGACTGTGCATATCATTTGTGTTGAGTCATATATCGTTTATGCAGCGGTGTTGATTACTCCCCCATACCAGGGGAGGAGTAACATGCTGCTCTTATAATCCTAATGTATCACACGGTATCTGAGGGGGCCACCCCATGTGTCAATTCATTATTTGTGTAGTGCCCTTCTTAACCACCCACCTTCATCATCACAAACCTATCTAGCCTATCAAAGTACCCGGTAATTAGGGATGAAGGGTCGGCAATCCCCTTAAACGGTTACTCAATAGCTAACCCACCCTTACCGAGAGGATGACAAAAGACCAATAACGCAAAGGAAAACTCGCTAGTACAAATGAGGGTAGAAATCGAGGAAGTGTTGTTGTTGTTGTCGTTGTTGTCGTTGTTGTAGCATGTGTCGTTGTTGTTGTTGTTGTTGGTAGTGTTATTGTTGTCGTCATCACCGCTGCTGTCACTACCGACACCGTTGGCGTTAGTTTTGCTGTTGTTGTCGTTGTTGTCGCATGTGTCGTCAATGTTGTAGTTGTTGTTGGTGTTGTTGGTGTTGTTGGTGTTGTTGGTGTTGTTGGTGTTGTTGGTGTTGTTGTCATCGTCATCGCCACTGTCGACACAATTGCCAATGTAGATTGTATAGTTGGTGTCGTGTGTGTCATTGTTGTTGTTGTTGGTGGTGGACCTGGTGTTGTTGTTGTTGTTGTCATCGTCGCCGCCGCTGATGAGTGTATGGATGTTGATGCGATTGCTGGCGTTGTTGTTGCAGCCGATGCCACGGTAGTTGTTTGCACCTCGATCGCATCGCACAGGGCCTGACCCTCCGTGAAGATGGCATACCACCGCTGCATAAGGGTCTTCGCTTGTCGCCAATCAATGAGGTCATCTAGCTGAGGAGCCGGCCTCTCCTCCAATTCCCCGATGACATCCAACATATTCTGCATCGAGTCTTCCGTCCAGGACAAAAACACCGTCGGCCCCCTTCAACCGAGTGCCAATCATTTCCCTTCGCAGACAAAGCCTCCACAATCCTTCGCAAGCACACGCAGCCCTCCTGAATGGTCAACAGCCAATCATTTGCATCGTGTTGTTGAACCAATGAAGCCATCGCCCCCGATTGTAGAGCGCACCGCCTGATAACAAAATTACGCCCCTCGCACCCACGGGAAATGCACCGTCGCCTAGTCGAAACAACCAGACGGGCAGTTAGGATGACCAGGAGCAGCGATGGTCGTCACTGCCCCAGTCTCCAGAGTGCAACCGGGCCTCGCTGGCTGGTCCATAGCGCAGGTCAGCGCTAGGCGCGTTAGCGCGCTAAGGAACCTTTGGCCTCTACAATCCTTCGCAAACACACGCAGCTCTCCTGAATGGTCAACATCCATTCATCCGCATCGTGTTGTAGTTGAACCAACCGTTTTTAGTTTGAAATAGGCAAGAAAAAACAAAGTGGTGCCTGTGTCATGGTGTCAGATTCGAAATGTGCAAGTTTAGCGGGGGTCTAAAACTGCACCAGTCAGTCATTACCCGTAGTGTTGCTTGGCAGATTTAGGGTCGCCTTTTTTGCTCCATTTCGGGAACTGCTAATTTAAGTTGCCTATTCTGAACGCTGGGTGTGACTCGGCCCCTTTTCTTTTTCCTGTATTTTTTTGGATGCAACTGTCGTGAGTACCGAAAAATAAAATACAATGGGACCCAGGCTCGACAAAACTCGGTGCGCATACATAGCTTTGTTGTCTCCCTCCAGCCATCAGAGGGGAATCAAGGGATGCATGTTGCCCCCCGCCCCAACCATGGTGGTCAAGGATGGGGTGAAGGTGAATTGAAAGAATTTGAAAGATTATTAGGAAAAAAAAAACACGGTGTACAGGAAAATTTGGGTTCGGTCAGCAGTGTTCATATGAGCTATGGAGAAACACCCAGGTCACGTTCAGCAGACAGACGGCCACGAAAATAGTAACTCCTCTACTGAAAGAGAGGGGCTCTATAGTGCACTGGGAGTGATCTGCTGTGTGGCGGAAACCTTCTGCCTTCTATCCATGGCAACGTCGACTTGTCTGCGGAGAGAGCTTCCGTGCTGTCTTTTACAGTATTGTTCAGCTCATACATCTTGCTAGGGAAATGGACGTGTGTCACTACCATCATCATTACCATCGAAGACGAAGAGGGAGACGCGTGTCAATATCATCATCATCATTATCGAAGAAGAAGAGGAAGACGCATGTCATCATCATCATCATCATTATCATTGTCATCATCATCATCGAAGATGAAGAGGAAGACGTGTGTCATTATCAACATCATCATTGAATAAGAAGAAGACATGTGTCATATGGGGCACAAATTGATACTAGTAGGGTTCGCCGCAGAGGTTGGTTTTGCGCTTTTTTGTGTTGACAAGACAGATGATCCTGGGGTTGGATTATGGATTGGATAGTTTTGCACGTGATTTTTTCAAAATTCAAACCGATTATCATGGTTAATCAGTGAGGTTATTGGTGTTGCTTTTCTTTCACCCGCTTTTTACTGGATGACGCTTTCTGCTTATAGGACAATAGAGAACATAGTGGGGATCACCTGGAATGATAGGTCTGATGTTGCCCCCTCGTTAGGTCCGTCGTTTTGGGACAGTCTCTACCTGGTCATGTGAAGCCTGCTGCTCTGCTCTGCTAAATTAGGGCATGGGGTTTGATATAGTGGGGTTGCTTTTTGCTCTGTAGATAATTTGCGGTTAACAAATATAAAATTCGACATTGCCTGTGGGACATTAGAGGATGTGGCGAGGATCACCTGGAATGATGGGCCTGATGCTACCGCTTCATTAGGTCTGTCGTTTTGGGATGGTCTCTGATTGGTAGTGTGAAGCCTGCTGCTCAGCTCTGCTAAAATTACGGCATGGGGTTTGGCTTAGATAATTTGTGGTTAGCATGTATCAAACTCTTAAAAAAAAAAAAAAAAAAAAAAAAAAAAAAAAAAAAAAAAAACCGAGTGGATACTAGTGACGCTGGTAAGAGCAGACATCACTAGCACTCCTGGGAAGGCTCCATCTATTGGTAGGGAGCTGCATTTGTTGGAAAACGAGTCCCGCGTCCCTTTTACAATAAGAATGTGAGAGTGTTTAACAACGAAACGACAAATCGGCCTGCTACCATCCGAGCGGGACCGTCGGGACTGCCCCGCCAGCGAACCGGGTCTCCCGTGGGACCGTCACGCGAGACCCGCTATTTGCTTTAGAGTATTAGGGAGGTGCTATTTCCATTTGGGGTCCCTAAAAATACAAACGAAACTCTAAATACTCACCTCCCCCGCCCCAATACGCCGTCCCGATACACGCGAGGCCGAAACGACAAACCCCCCGGCCCAAACCGACAAACCCCCCACCCCTCCGATAGGGCCGACAACAACGAAACGACAAATCAGCCTGCTACCATCCGCGCGGGACCGCCGGGACTGGCCCGCCAGCGAACCGGGTCTCACGTAGAACCGTCACGCGAGACCCGCTGTTTGCTTTAGAGTATTAGGGAAGAATGTGAGAGTGTTTATAATTCAAGATAGTACTTTGTGAATCATCACCTCTTCATCCATTTTTGGACGCCAGACCTAGCACTACTATTTGGTCCTGATTCACTCAAGAGCCCCTAAAACTCCAATCTGATATCTTCACACTTTAATAATACTTAAACCAAGATTTTGGAACCATAGCCGATAGCAAAGGAGGAAAGGGGTCGGGAAACTCTACTAGAGAACGCAGGGGTATGGATGGATCTACCATTGTTCAATCCTGAAATACTATCCTATAGTCTCTCCTGATATCTTCATTATTCTCTCTTGTAACCCCTTCCCATTTTACTTTTCTCATTTTCAACCCCTGGTTTCCTCCAAGTCAGGACGTACTGAATTTTTGGATATGATCGTGAATTTCATCTCGTGAAGACAAGTGTTGTATTTTTTTTTTTACCTGCTCCTAATTGATTGTAATTTCTGTTTGGGCATATAATTTAATGGTTTCAGTGAATTTTGACCCATCTAAGCGGGCTCCCTCCATTTCATATATGCATCTTTTCATCCAAATGACCATATAACTTCTCTTCTCCCGATGGTGAAGAGGTTTTGTGTAAAGTCATCATATGGCTCAACAGTCCATAATTCCAAAATAATTTATTTCCATCCTCATGGCCATCTCATCTGTGGGCCTAGCTGATTCCAAATTTTGTCCCACCATCTTCATAACCATATATCTCCAGGGCATTAAAGGAAAATATGTTCGATAGTTTCAGGAATCAACGTACTAGGGAAGGCAGATTTACAAAGCTTACACCACATAGAGACAATTATTTTATGTTCCAAGGAAGATCTATCTATTATCTTATCATTAGTGGGAAGACATCTGTGTTCGATTTCCCATTGGAGAGATGTCATTTTTGTTGGTTTGGATTTAATTATCCACTTGATTGATATTACATCTTCTCTATTGAGGTTGAGATGTTTCATTCATATGTCTGATACCTTGTCTTTTAGATTAATTCTCACTCTTAACATTTTGTATGTAACTTTTACTGTAAGAGAATGTAGGTGACGTGGATAATTTTTGCAAATTTCTTTTGTTTATTATGAGACTTCCATATCCAATTGGTTGGGTCTAGTGCTAAACTAGAGGTGGGAGTATCAGGTTAAAGGTCAACCATTGGTATTTTTTCCTTAATACTCTAATTCTAAAAATTTGTTTATTTTGCACCCATTTTATATGACCCTGACTTTTAGGGCGAAGATTGTTATCATGTAACAAATCGTAAAGTTCAAGGAGAATGTCCCCATTCTGGAATTTGTCTAGGATATTACCAATTTCTTTGGGATGGTCCTTAATGACCACCCAATCATTAATTTGTTTACTTTGCACCGATTTGATTTGACCCTGACTTTTAGGGCGAAGAGTGTTATCATGTAACAAATCATAAAGTTCAAGGAGAATGTCCCCATTCTGGAATTTATCTAGGATATTACCAATTTCTTTGGGATGGTCCTTAATGGCCACCCAATCATTAATTTTCAGGCTGGGTCCCTTATGAACAATTTGAAACTAGTCCAATGCGATTAGCTCAATTAATTTGTCAAGTGCCTCTTGTGGGTAATACCAATAACGAAGGTGTTTTTTTAGCGTTGCAGAATCAATCCAGTCATTAGACTCACTATTTCAAATATCCGCAATCCTCATAACCCCTCTTTTAACTCATCCATTACAGGGAGAGTCCATACAATGAAGGACACATCCTTGAGTGTAAAACTCGACACTGTATTAGGGTTATTCCCTTATTGATATTAGGGATGATTATAATTTTTGCTAAGTAGATAAATTAGGGTTGATTGATATGGAACTTGATACTACTTTGGGGTTAATTCACCATTTAATTTAGTGTTACGGACGATTACAGTAATTGGGACGGGTGAGGGTGAGGACTTTGTGTGACAATTTCTGTGAATAGATAACATAGAGTTAATCGATATAAAATTCGACATTAGGATATGATTAAATTCCACGTTATGGTGGGTTAGGGTGATTTCATAACTTTAAGGTTTTTCTGCAACTAGGGACTCGCATGGGGCGGGTTAAAGACAGGTGTCTTTATTGTGGGAGGTCCGTGGTTGGGGATGGGACTGGTCAGGAGTGCCTCTCCCAGCCCGCTTTGGCTATGACATTCATGTGAGGGATGTCGGGTCCGTTTCGCGGTTTTATAATGCAAAGAACGCCACCTTCTTTCTTTAAAAATAAATTAAAAATACTAAGTAAATCATGGTAACCCCGGACCCGGACACAAGACACTTCCGGACTGTCTTTTTCAGACCAGTGTCTGGACTAGTCCGGACTGTTCGGTGATCCAGACATCAACTGACACCCGGACATCACCAGACCCGGACAGTCCGGACCGGTGCCAGGGGTGTAAAATGTCCCCCCAAAAAAAATAAAAAAAAATAAAGAACGGGGGGAGGGTTTGGTGGGGGTGTTGGCAGGCACTTACCTGCTCTGCACTTTGTAGTGAGGCAGCAGAGCACGTGTCTTGCAGCAAATCAACAAGCACATTTAACTAGCAGACATGCAGAGTTGCAAACAATGCAAAGCAGGCACAAGAGTAAAGAAACAGAGAATGTTTTTTTGAAAACCGTATGATTAACTTTAAACTTTGGATTTAGTAGTTTAAGTTCATAACTTCATGTATAACCTAAAAGTTCGAACTTTGCAGTTCAATTCAGAACGTCAGATTCCTAAGACTGGCAGCACTGTCAGTGCTCTCTCTCTCTCTCTCTCTCTCTCTCTCTCTCTCTCTCTCTCTCTCTCTCTCTCTCTCTCTCTCT
>BFEA01000055.1:474532-484532 GCA_003427395.1 Chara braunii
ACACATACACATGAACACACGCACACACACACACACACACACACACACACACACACACACACACACACACACACACACACACAGGGTAGTTCTTTTAGTTTTTTTTTTACTTTTTTCTATTCCACGAGTGTTCCGCCACGTGTCCGAACCCCATTGCGATTGACCCGTTGATCGGAATTCAACGGGAAGCCCCCGTTATACCGTTCAACAGGGATTCAACTCTGGCCTCATGGCCGTTCAACAGGTACAACGGAGTTGAAAATATCCCGTTGCTAGTTGAATGGACACACAGGTCGTATCTTTGAGTAACGACGTGTTCAGTTTGTAGTATCCGGGACCCTGGTCCGTTTTTTTGCGGAACGAGAAGATTGTTCCACGATGCAATGGTCTAGACCCGGATGCGGGTTTTGTGGAAGTATGGTGGCAAGCTGTAAGGCATTTTGTATGGCTTGGGATAGTAGAATTAAGTTTATCCGTGATTTTGAGTGTTTGGCAGGGTGATTTGTGCGAATGAATGTAATGGCGCGATCGGTAGGGTGTAGAAGACGGTATGTGTCAATAAGGTCCAGTCCACTACATAGGACGGCAATGGTTCACTCATCATCCTCCACGTACGGTAGGTGGGATGAGTGAGGGCTCCATCTATCTAGTCCTCGGTCTGGTGCTGCATTGAGCTCCCCTGCGGTAATGAGGGGTACACCTGGGGGAGCGGTGGGGAAGAGGTATTCAAAAACGTATTTCTTTATGCCGGTGAGTTAGGTGCATATATGCAAAAAATGCATATTAATTATGACTCTAACATCCCAAGTATCGAGACCCATCGCCCCTGCTCCTCGTCCGAACCCAATTTATCATCTCAAATCTGAACTCGGACGGGATCCAGATTGCTACATTAGCTGAAGCCGGTGTTGCGGCGTGGGCTGCGAAAGACTGATGTGGCCATACCGTTTTTTGGGCCTGAGGTGCTCTGGTTTATTCATCAGGTGGGTTTCTTGAATGCATATCACATCCGGCCACCTTCTCCCCTCCACCCCTCTCAGTTGATCCCATATTGCTTGTTTTTTTGCTGGGTTGTAGGAGGCCAAACCATTTACGTTTAGGGATCTTATATCCAGATCTGCATTTCGGAGGCAACTTCTCCACTTCGGGTTTTTGCAATACAGAATGTCCATATCTACCGGTCAGTCCAAACTTCCTCTTTTTCTGCTTTCCCCCCCTTTTTTTTTCGGATCCTGAGCCATGACTTGACAAACTAGTCGATCGTGCATAGCAGTCCGTTTCTCAGAATCCTGGTAAGGGCAGTGTGCAAGTCCTCCTTTGACTTGAAAGGGTTGCCATTGAGGTCGTGCAGTCTCAAGTCCATCTGTACATCTTGACTTTTTCATATCACCCTTCATGTATCTCACAAAAATCGAAATATCATTCACCGGCCTCATGCCCGTCAAAAACTTACAATCATTCCCAAGAGACAAGAGGAAGTGGTACTCGTAGAAAGCACATAGTAGGCACGCCCCAGGCCGGACTGGAGGTCTTCCCCATGGGGATGGCAATAACCTATTGCAGGCATACCTCACCCGCCTCAACGAAAGTATGAGCCCAATCAAATTTCACAATGTCCACAATTTTGACAAAAGTAACCACCAGGTAACCCTCATTGGTTCGTCGTTCGCCCAAAGCGAAGTGAAGAACCCTTTCCCTTTTTTTTACCGCCTCCCATCCCAAAACTTTGTCACCCATTTCAAGGCAAGCAGAATGGATTCATGGGGAAAGTTTTAAACATCTCCTTCACATCGAAGGAGCTCCTACCACACATTCATCCCGCTTCAACTTTTTATTGATATCTGCAATCCAAGAAACCAAGTCGTGTAGAAAAGGGAAACAAAAAGGTGTAACTTGGGCGCAGTCACGATTTCAGTTCAAAATCGACTTCAGGCATCCCTCAAATATAACACATCCTCACTGGAACCTAAAGCTAGATTGTATACATTCACAATTTTTTGCATCTTTGCACAACATTCGCGCAATCGTGCCTGAAGTGCATTTTCAAACTGAAACCGTGACTGCAACCTAGTTTTCCCAGAAAAACAAATAATAAAAAAAGGGTGTTGACACTGGTTAGTACATAACCACTCAAAAAAAAAATTGTTATTAGGCTAAGATGATTAGACATATGACGAGCAGGTAATGAGTGCTTGAAGAAGTAAGAACTTGCTTTCAGACTGTTCGTATTGGGCAAGCAGAGTGTAGATAGATGAGATGTTTCTTTATTACGGGCAGGAAGCCAGCATTGTGACATCAAGACCGACGCTTAGACAACCGGTAAAGACAAGTTAAACTCTTTGAATTTTTTGTTGCGGTGGGGTTAAGCCTGGCCGGAGTGCCTGGCTCATTCTTGTGGGCCGTGGCTATTGATGTGAGGGACAATGGGCTCGTTTCCCAGCTTGTAATTGAAAAACCTCCCCGAGGTAACTTTAGTAGAGTCACGAAAACGAGTTATAACTGCACTATGGGGCAGGATACAATTTGCAATTGCACTTCGGGCACCCTACCTGGCCAGAAAACTGGGTTGTATGTATTGCCCAAACTGCAATTGCAAACTCCATACTGCAATTATAACTCATTTTTGTGACTCCCGTGTAATTTCCCTCCAAAAAATGAAACTTTCAGAAAAAACACCCAAGAGCAGCATACAATTCAGAAATCCTAATCTTTTTTTTTTTTTTTCTTTGGGGACAAATGTTCCAGTCTGATGTAAAAGTTAATCCTAATAGAGTGTAGAGTTTTGAACTAATTAACCCTTGCTTACATAAGCAGCAAGAACAGTCACCTAGATTCCAACTTTTTTTTTTTTTTTTTTTTTTTTTAGAAACATGGTGCTCCATCTATTGGTGGGGAGTGTCACTTGCTGGAAACCGGGTCTAACGTCACATAAATACATCTTCATTTTTTTTTGAAACCTTGAGCATAACCATGAGAACAGATAATATTGTTGATCCTTGTGCCTCTTCACCCTAACCAGGGTGCCAGAAATACATGTCTTCCTAACACTTGACTATACCTCATTGTATTATTAACATGAACAGAACATCCAAAACCAAAGGATACCAGGCCTAAACACTCGTTCATACCCATACGACGATCTATAAACCAAACATAGATTTGATGGAGAAAAAGAAACAGGGAAGTCCGTAAGAGGCCTTAATGGAATATCAGGGTCAACTTCAATTCAGTCATTGAAGACCAAGTGGTAATCCCTTTGAAACTCATCCTGATCATTTTCTTATGCTCTCTCTCATTTCATCTGCCTTAACCTTCCTCATTGGTTGCCCCTAAGCCATCTTCAATTGAATAATTTAATATGTTGCAAGAGTTTTTTTTTTCAATATCAAATACCGTATTTTTTACTTTAGAATTTCTCATTTGGTAGTAATCTCTATTTGAATGTGTTGCTTAATAGTTTCAGTAAATGTTGGCCCATCCAAGCTTACACCTTCCATTTCATAGGTATACCTACGTGTCCATATTACCCAAATAATTGTTCTCCTTCCAACTGTGAACAAGTATAATGTAAAGTCATCTCCATGATCGGGCTTCCAGGTTTCCAAGAGCAGTACCTTCCAATCTCACGGTCAGGGGAGAGTCGTTCTCAATTGATTCAAAATCCTGTCTCACCTACGCCATAGCCAAACTGATCCTGGGCATTGGAGAAAAATGTGCTTTAATGTTTTTGGTATTAGCTAAGATGAAAATACTGATTTACATAACGTACACCAAGGATGAGTCTTTTCTCTTTGTTCTAGCGAGGTTCTATCAATAATCCAATCATTTGTGGGGAGGCATCGATGAGCAATTCGCCACTGCAAGGATGCTACCTTAGTTGGTCGAGATTTAATGGAGTGAAACCACTTAATTGATTGCAATTTTTTTTTGCTTACATTTAGATGTCTCATCCATCGGGCTTCTATTCGGTTCTTTATGTTCAACGTAGGACGAAGCATCCTATAGGTATATTTAATTGATAGTGTGTGAAGCGGTCTAGAGTAATAACACCCCCTTCCACAAGGACCAAACAAGGTTTAGTTTACCGGGTCCAAAGGTAAGTGAGATTCTGTGAGAAATAGGTATATCCGGTTTAAAGGTCACCCATTTATCTTTAATCTTTAAAGCCCTGATCCGAAATAGTTTGTCCACCTTGAACCACCCAGTGTGCTCATATGCCCTAGGCGTAAGAAATCCATTTGCATCCAAATCAAGAATAGACATGAGCATGTCTTTTTCATTGAAGACCTCAATTGTATTCTCATTATCCCCGGTTGTGCCATGACGGTCACCGAATCATTGGAGATGAGCTTGGACCCTTTCTGAAGAATTCTGACCCATTCTAAGCGGATTATGTCAATTATTTGTTCTAGGGCTTCGTTCTGATGATGACAGTATCACAAGCGCTCCTGGAGGACCGAAGGATCAATCCAGTCTCTATTCTCACTACTCCATATAAGGTGTATAATTCCTTTTTTAATCCACCATCTTCATGGTGAGTCTATACGATTAAGAGCACAACCATGAGAGTCTCTGATAAATGTGTTGTTAAATAATGGTTGTTGGCATACTTCTTCCCATCTCTCAGGGGCTACCTTATTAGGTAGCGGAAGTTTCCTCAAGGTTTTCATTAAAGTGATTCAAAAGGGGTCCCTAGAAAAATTTTCCCTGGCTACTTGGCAGTCAAAGAGAACCACCTAATGGGGTTTTACTGAAGAACCCATTAAAAGGTACCAAGATCGATTTTCTAGCCACATTAGGGGGTCTACCTCCTCCGGGGTAGGTGGTGCAAACCTCCTGATTTGCTCACAAGCCAAATGACTCCAAGGGATCAAGGGATTAAATAAGAGGCGTTTTGGTTACTGAATTGAAAGGGTCATTGTCTGGGTAGCAGGATCAATGATGCAAAGACTGCCTTTGAATTTTGGTTGGATTACAGATAACCATGTCACTCTATTAATGACATTTCACATTCATGATGTCCTCGCCATAAGAAGACCGCTAATTGTCATTGAAATATCTTAATGGTAGTTTTATCCAAGACCCATATTGCAGATTTGTACCAAATAGAGACTAAAACGACGTTATTAATTGTCAGCATTCTACCTAATAGCGAAGTGTATTTTTCCTTCCACATCTCTAATTTTGATTGAGCTTGTCGTATAATCGTAGCATTGTTGGATATTGGTTTGCCTAATGCTGAGATGGAAATCCCCAAGACTCTGATTGGCATGTCAGGTGAAAGTCGTTTAATTTGAGGTTGTTATGGGTCTTACTCCTTGGTAGTGAGTCCACCACCTAGTGTTTTATTTCCCCAGTTTACCCTCATATAAGAAAGTTTACAAAACACATTCATAATTCACTTAATTGCCTCTAGATTTTCCTGTGAGGCATCAACCATCAGGGAAAGGTCATTTGCAAACAGAGAGCAAACCGGGATGACATCCTCTGGAAAAATGGAAGAGACTTGAATACGTTTAATATCTTTATGTTGTCGAAGGTTAGCTGTAAGGGCTCCCATAATGATTGCAAAAAAGAGCGAAGCAATTTCGTCACTCTGTCTCACCGATCTCTGAACCGAAATAGGAGGTGTCACATTCTCATTAGTCATGACTCTTGTTGTTGCATTCTCATGCAAGACTTTAACACATCTTCTAAAGTTTGAACCAAAATTCAATTTCTCTATACATTTGTCAAGGAATAATTAATCAACATGATCATGGATTTTTTCAAAATCAATAAATATAAATGCAGCATTATGTTTGGATAGACGAGAGAGCTTAACTTATTCATGAATAACGAGAATATTGTCCGAGATATTCCTTCCTTGAATAAACACAGTTTGGAACGGATGAATTATATCAGTTATGAATTTATTCAACCAGTTAGTTAGGACCTTTGAGAGGAGTTTATGTACTACGATAAGGAGTGTGATAGGCCGATAATTGTGAATATTATATTTATCACCTTTTTTATACAATAAGGTTAAGACACCGTGCCCCACGATTTCTCCTATCAGTTCAGACACCCAAACTGCATGATAAAAATCCATTAAATCTTGTGAGATAAAATTCATCAATGCCTGGGTCTTTTCTTCCTCCATGAGCATAAGCGCAGTCCACACCTCTTCTTTTGTTAAGGACATTTCTAGTTACTCTCTTTGAAATTATGATAGGGCTTTAGTCATTGACTTTAAAATTTCGTCAATCACCGTATTATGTTGATTTGAAGGAATGTCACAATTTTTTTTATTTTTATTTTTTAATCCTTGATAATTTTAGTATACTCGGTTGTGGAGGTGACCAATGGATCATTCAGATGTTGGGGGTGAGCTAGAGCCGCAATTATTGTCCTCCCTGTACAGTATCTTGTTGTAGCAAAAAATCTTGCATCCATGACACCCTCAGTATCATGTTTTCTAAGTTTGCCCCGAATCCTTACACATTGTCAGCGATTCTCCATACAAGAAAGTAATCGTGGATTTCTTAGGCTACATATTTATTATTTTTCTATGTTACCAGTTGTCCGACGGCAGGACGTCCTGAGCGGACAGTCAGGGGGGTCCCGGACGTCCGGGCCCGGACAACTCTATTTTTAGCAATTAAAAACAAAAAAAATAAAATAAAAAAATTGGGGGTGTCTTTAATTTTATTTTTTATTTTAAATTTGACACCGAATTTCGATATCATCCCCAGGCAAAAGTTGTTCAGTTTAGTTTTCTGCATAACATAGTTTTTTGTTTAGAATTTTTTGAGAACGTTTTTTTTTTTTTTTTTTTTTTTTTTGCAGTTCGGGCACGGACAGACCGCCCGGGGAGGATGTCCGACCGGTTGTCCGAGCAGACAACCCCGGACGGTCAGGGGGGTCCCGGACGTCCGATCAGGTAACCTAGTTATTTTCCTCATTCTCAACATCAAATTCTATGAGTTTTAGTTTTTGAATATGTTCATATAAGTGTGATTCATTGGAATGACGATCAACTGACAGTAACTTCGAATATTTATTGCATTTACGACCTAGTAAGACTAGACCATTGTTTAACCACTTAATATTATGTTGGATAATGACATTTTGTTGTTTAATAAAGGTCAGAACATCTTTTAAATAAGATTTGAATAAATTCATTTTGAGATGAGATGTGTTTAACTTATAAAACTTTTTTCATTGATCCAGTTTCTTTCGGAAGGAGAGAATGACCACACACATGGCATGGTCCAGATCCAAAAGATGGCTTGTAGTGAAAATTTCGACTACCAAAAGAGCACCTTCCAATTCTTCTGAGAGGAAGATTAAATCTATAGGCGACTAAGTGCCCATTCTAGTCTGAGTTTTTCTGAAGCACGTGTAAGAATGTTGAGACGGGTTCAACATACGAAATGAATAAAAAAGATTAAATGATCGAGTCATGGTGACAATCATTACTTCATCGGCTTCCAGATAGGTTGGATATGAGGTATGGATACGCCAACGATCCAATAATCGATCCGGGACGGCGTTAAAATCACCAACTATAATTAATGGAATACCTTCTGAAAGCTTCTGCATTAGCGTTTCACAAAAACGTTGACGATCACCTACCGCGTTTGGTTCATACACACATAGTAGGATATTGATGATTTCGAGTTCCAACACTACTAGAATGTATACCCACCGACCCTCTACTCTATCATCTCCCAGTAAACGGGTTCTACCCTTGAACCTTGAGGGATTCAAATCGCAACTCATGCGCTCCATGGGCAAGGTGAATGCGCTCTGAAGGTTGTATAAGGTCATATCTGTTTGTGACAATGATTGAGGGTAGCGGTATGCATGAGATGTGTTGCTTGGATACAAATAACATCAAGCCATTCTCTCCCCCCTATTCCCCTAAGTTGATCACAAATGGTTTGCGTCTTCTAAAACTTAGATGAAGCAAGGTCATTAACATTTAAAGATCTTAGATCTAAATCCGCTTGTTTCCTAACAGACGTTCATGTTTTATCTTGATTGTATAAAATGTCAATTACATGGAAACTATCCATTACAAACAAAACACTGTCATGCACAGGCTAAAGTTAAGGTTGGGGAGAATATAATATAATCAGAAGATTGGAAGGAGCGACTCCGAACGTCAGAAGTCCTGCCACGGGCGTGAATCCAACTGACCTCCTAACACCAGAATTCGTTGTTGCAAAAGTTTGACCAGCAATGTACCAATGTCAGTTTCCGACCAAAACTTATTTGCCTTGACCTTCAACAGTTGTAGTACTAGCAGGATCTCGCGGCTGAATCATTTGAAGTCATCATGTTTGCTAACTTCATATTTTAAGTAAGCATCATATTCAGCTAATATATACTCTCGTTCAGTTATAGTTAAGATGGTCGTGCCCCCCGGTGATAAATTGTCCTCGATGCATCTCCATACTTCATGTATAATGAGTGGTTACTGTGAGGTGGTACCCAAAACTGTCACTTTCCCATAGACCTCCCCAGGGGGAACAGATAACCCTACCTCTCATGTACCCTCCTTGAGTTTAATCGGTAAAATAACGATACCAATTTTGGTGGGAGATGGTACCCCCTGACCGTTGGCAAGATGATGCTTCAACCGCTGTCTCTTAGTTGTGAGTTCAGAATCTATGCTGTCAGCCAATAATTGGGGGGAGGGTAGGATTTGAGAACTTTGAGAAATTTTTGCTTCTACCGATTCTACCGATTTTTTAGCTTCTGCAGTTTCTTCCATACCTTCCTCCTAGCCTCTTCCTGATCATATCGATTTGGTAGATCTTTAGTAAGATCTACCACCTGAATCATCTATTGCCTTAATGGAAACCCTTGCGTTGAACTCTCATCCTTAGTCACAGAATCAAAACCCGTTGAGTCATTGTTCAAACGATTAATTTGAAATTGAAGTTAAATGTACTAAAGACATGTATGTTGAAATAGGTCATTAATTTTCATTCTTAGCATTTTTGTTGCATTTACCTATAAAAAAAAAAAATCTATCTTTTGTTTGTTCATTTTACTTTCTCGTTTTAACCATCTGTTTTTTTAACTTTTTGTTTTGTCAACTTTTACTGTCATTTCCACCACATTGTCACTGATACAGTCATTGTTCCCAAAGAGTGTAAGAGAGCCTTCATTGATTACCTCAGGTTGCAACTTGTGTTGAGTGTCACTTTGCCCTGGTACTTTTTCCCCCAGACTGTCACTAATATCATTACCATCCTTGTTTCTCATGAGAAGGGACCCATGAGACCCATGAGACTCAAGAGACTAATGAGACTGAAAATCTCACTCTATCAGCCCTTGACTGTGCTTACTTGATCCAACAGCCTGTTGTCCGCGGGGAAGATGCAATTTTTTTTTCTCCCCCGTGAGCTCAGAGATAACTACTTTGAAGTGTGCTTTGTTGTTCCTCTTCGTAAGCTGGTGTTGTAAATTAGGATTGTTCTTCAGTTTTATCTGCAGCCTGATGAGACTGTCCCTGCGCAGGTCTTGTAACTAGGATACTAACGAGGTAGACAAACGAACTATTTCATGTGGAGCTCCCTCCATACTCGTTGATTCACCTATCATGGGGCCAGTTGTAGGGAGGGTAATTTTTTATCGATGCAATTTTGTAACCCGATCTTCATCTTCTTGCAAAAGCAAGGGTTAAAAACAATTTTGTAGGCTATGCAGGTTAGTTGTTCCCCCCTGGAGTGTGTGCTTAAGTCTGGTAGAAACGATTGATAGCAATTTGACACTAATATCATCCCAGGTAACACCCAACGGAGGACCTTGTGAGATTAACAATTCCAAATTTTTACTGCTTCCAAGCAACAAGATCAAATCTTTAAAGATTTAAGGCCAAGAGATGTCAGTCAATTTGGCGTGCAAATTCTTTAGATTACATAGCAACCAATCTGGTATTTGAAAGACGACAGACCTCACATTCTGAGCGACAGTGGTATTGGGGCTTTCGGCAGTCAGAACAGTT
>BFEA01000055.1:489532-509817 GCA_003427395.1 Chara braunii
GCACGTTAGTGCAGTTGGATTCAGATAAGAAGATTTGTCAATCTTTGTGGTCCTTACTGAATATGCAGATGAGACTATTCAAGATCTGAGGATCTATGTGAAAAAGGGGAAAGAGACTCATGAGCATTTTGACTCCGTTTGGGTTACAGAAGCCCGGTATCTTGAAGAGAATAAAGTTGATTCATTGCTTTGGTCCTAAGCTATACACCGACTACCCTAGGTCTCTGATCTCTTTCTACCTCACCAATGGTTCTCTGTGGTGATTTGATTGACTTGGCCAAGAGGTATATTTCACTGACAACTTCGACAAGGATTAATTATAAGGGCATGACTAAGCCATCAGAGTTTCAACGATTCAAGCGAGGGATTTTTTTTTTGTTTTTAATACAAAAATACAGAGGCCCCATCTATTTTGGAGGGCAACAGTCCTGTTGCTTATCACCAGCAAGCATAAAGAACACGAATAGGAGGGATAAAACAGAAGTGGAAGCCTTACCTTCGGGGTTCTAGACACCTTTCAAGGGGGGAATGGTGGGCGTGCCGATCCTCTCAAATACCTCCCCATTGAAGAGGTATCCGCTGCTAGCTAGAAAACACGCACGATACCCAATCGCGTAGCATAGGAAGTCACTACAATGGAGGGGTGCAGAGGGAAGCACCCCTATCAACCGCCTTGGTCCGCTGACCCAAACCAAAGTTTATTCAAAGGGTCAAATTTGTCTTGTGAGTTAAAAACAAACGACCATTAGCAGTCAGGAAACAAGTTTAAAGATAACTATTTACGCATCTCTTTTACTGGACAATGCGAATTGTTGATCTTAATCGCTATCTGGTCAGTACATATATTGTGTACTTATCACCGCACATATGCACTCCATCACACCCAGACCAACAGGGTGACTTGTAGGGAGCAGGTTTCGACCTACTAATTTATAAAGGAAACCTAAGGGATTTTCTCCATACCATATCTCCATACTCTATGAGAGGAGTTATGTGTTATGGTTGACTTCCGAATCTTTGATCTGGAATGAACGTATTCGGAACTCATAGGTTTTAGATGACTCCACATTTCTAGACCACAATCTCGGGAAGTACATAGAATTGGCTCAAGGCGTTCGAGAAGTACAAGCAAAAAAAAGATTAAGGATAAGACTTCATAGGGATGAGTGAGGACTCTTGACGAGTGTTGACTATGTCTCTTCATCTATACTTTATGGGATTATTACCTTCCCTCATCCACCTTGTCGTTGCCTTGAGTTAAGTCGATCCCGATCTTGTTTCATTGATATTGTTTGATGTTATGCTCTCTGTTGATCTTGTCACAGTTTCCAAACTCCTAAAGTTTGCCAGTCATGATGTGCTAGACATTTTATTTTAATTTATTATTTCCATAATTACGTCTATTGTTCCAAATCACAATCAAAGATTCATAGAACCGGGGACCAGCGTAGACCGCAGTTGAAGGGCCTCGCTCGAAGCAGGACACACGCAACAGGAAGGGATTTGCAATTATTATTTATTTATTGCAAAATTTGAGCAAAAATCCTCCATGAAAGCCTATTATCTTTCCAGTCTCCAGAAGTGGCCGGATTGGAAAAAGTATGATAGCGCGCGCGCGCACACGAGAGAGAGAGAGAGAGAGAGAGAGAGAGAGAGAGAGATGGTAGGAAGAACTTACCGGCTTCCTGTCTGTTTGTTTTGTGAGGAAGATCAGACCCATCTTCGACCAGACATTAGGACAAAAAATCCCGGTTGCCACACTAGTTGTGTGCGGGACTGTACTGGTCCGACTCCCACAATGCTTATGGCTGGGACGGTAATGGCCTAGGTGGCCTGACTGAAGTGCTAATAAAAAAATTCTCGTTTGTCCGAAACGGTGGTCCAAGTTTCAACTGAATGTAGAACTCGGGACGCAACTGGAATGCGAAAGTGATGTTTCGAATACATTTTCAAAGTTCTTTTGTGACCGCTGCTTGCTTACCCCAAAACAAAATTGTGGAGAGTGCTACGGGAAGTCCGAGGACTATACAAGAGAATTTTACGACTTCGTTTGTAAAGGTAGTGGAGGGATGAAAAACTATACAAATTTGTAGAAAATTGTATGGTGGAGAGTAGCGGAGCGAGACCCTATGCTTCTTGAACTATGGCCAACGATGCAGTATGACAAAGGAATGTGCCTGACTGACAGCGTCTTACTCATATGCTCACAGTTGGACTTTTAGTAATGAACCCTGTCGTGGTTGTAATTAGTGTCGAGGGACATTGGATGCTATTTTAGGTTGTTTTCTCCTTTTGTTGAGAATGAGGGTGTGGACGGGATGGCGGCGGCGGAGCACTACCAAGAGCGCTCCGCCGCCCGACGTTTTGACGCGACGGCGGACTCCTTGGTGAGGGTTGGAAACGAAGAGCAGTTGGGGCGCCATGACGGCAGCTTCGACGCGAGGACGAGAGTGCGGGGTGAGAGGTCAGCAGGCGGATGATGAGGCGAGAGAGGGATCATGGGGCATGGAGGAGCAGGCTCGTGGTGTTCGGGCGTTGCTGCAGACTCTCCTGTTTGTTGTTTATGTTATGTGTTTGCTTGCTTGAGTGGAAGAACACGAGGGCAGCGTATCTCATATCAAGGTCTCGTTGGAGAGGAGGAATGTCGAGGGGGGGAGTAAGGGGAGGCGGGCAGGGTTTGATGGGCTAGAGGAAGAGTATTTCAAGAAGGAATGAGATGAGGAATGCAGGAGTAAGGTCTTCTATAGGCGGGCGGCGTCTGCGACGATGACACCCCCTCATCTCTTTGGGCTACCTTCGAGGGGCGGCTGGCATGTTCAACGGTCTAGTCTCGTGACGTGGTTTGGAGTGTTGTGATGGTAATCCTAGTTGTGGTCCTGTTATCTTCATCGTTCGATCCTTTGGAATGGTTGAATAGTTGTCAACCACAGGCGGCCGAGTTGCTTGAGAGCCGATGAAGGAGGAGGTGAGATTTGGAGAGAGAGGGGGTTGCGTTTAGGGATGTTGAGGGTAAGTTGTGTTCCTGCTCTTCACGTTTTGTAGTGGTGATTCTGTGATGACCTTGATGAGATTCTTAACGATGTGATTCTCAGATAGTTTTGTCCGGTTCAATACCTATTGGTCCTTCTAACCTTGAATTCTAAATATGCAACGAAAATATGATTAGTAATTATGATTCTAAGGTTTGAAAATCAAGATTAAGCCTGACCTAGTTTGGTTTCCTAATTCTTGACCTAGTTTGTTTGCCTATTTCTTTTGAATTTCATATCTTTAGCCGTGTTGACTGTCGTATGTTTTGTTGCTGAATTATTTTCTGGACAATAATCTTAGCCTGGGATTTGTAAAATCAAGAGCTGGGCACCTCTGATTTCTTAAAAGTTATTTTTAAATTTTAACTCAATCTTGTTTGATCTTCTGATTTGTCATCACGCTTATTGATACCCTCCATCCGTGGAGGGTTTTTCCCAAATAAAATTCTCAGTTCAATTTCGTGGATTGGAATTCCTGATATTGATATTCGTAATTTTTTTACCTAGTCCGTGGACTTGATATCTAATTCTTAGATGGATTTTCTGATGTTGAGGGTCGAAAAGCATAATTTAATTCCGATGTCTACTTAGTCTTTCTGATTGGGTGAAGTTCTCGAAAACTAGACTTAGTTCTAAAGTCTAAATAGTAAATAGCCATTCCTATGCATACTCTGACCTTTGATCGTATCCTTTGGTGTTTTCTACCCTATGTACTAATAGTTCCAAAGTGGTTTGTAAGTGTTCTATCTGTTGCTGGAAATTGCTCCTATTCATTTTTTTTTATTAAATCTTCTATTGTTTTGAGATTCTAAAGAAACATGTTATAATTGAGTCTCAGTTGTGATGTGGGTCATAGGTGCTGAAGGGTATTATCTCCTTTAGGGTTGGAGCTCCTCCCTGCGAGGGTTACACATGGGGGGTGGTGTGATCTTTGAGAGAGAGGAGCGGTATTGAGGGTTTGTCCCTTTCGAGGCCATCTTGATTTTGGGTCGGATATGGCGGTTGGGGAGAGAGGACAAGGGGTGCTGATGCCAACATGGTGAGATGTTAAAGGGTTGTTTCACGTGGAGGGGGTGGGGCAGGAGGGAAGCGGGATCTTCGGCTCTGGGGGGCACACTTTAGGGGGTACTGTATGCGGCTGATGGAGCAGAAGTGGTATGTAGGGGGCTGTTCTGAACTGGGGCTGGGAGGTGAGGGGGCGCCTCCCCGCGGAGGCAGTAGACAAATAGGGGGTCATTTTTTAGGGAGAGATTAACCCGCTTGGTTCTTGTAAGCCTTGCACATGCAACTGAGATTTGAATAGGCATTGGACTTTCAATGGGGAGAGGGGGTGGTTTTTCCCTCCTTTCCCCTCTTCTTGTGGGAATAGTAGGCGTCGAAACGTGCATATGTTTTTTTGAATCTTCTGATTTTCTGATTTTTTTCGTCAAAATTTTGAACAAGGGTCCCATGGAATGGTCAAGTGGAGCATCTTGTAGGGTCTTGGGTGATTTGTTTTAAGGTAGGGGGTAAAAGGCATCAAATGATTCTTCGCAAGGACGGAGAGGGGATGGAATAGGGCTTTCCGACAAGTACTGGCTAGAGGGAGCTCTTATCAAATGCGATTGGCGTTGGGTAGTTTCAGCTGTCCAATGGGTACCGGTTGATGAGGGTAAGCCTTGGCGCAATTGGCGTCGGGTAGTGTTGTTTCACCCCTTTGAGGACGGAGACTGAAATTCTTGTGGGGGCGAGGAATTTCAGGGTGATGATGGTGCCCCCCCTGCTGAGATGAGGTTCTCTGGACTCTTTACGACAACGGATTTTGGGGGGATGAATGAGGTTCTTCCTTTCGATGATGGAGGCAGGATTGTTCGGGTTGTCTGTTTCTAGTCTTGCCTGTTGTCCTGAATTTGTCATGTTCTTGTTAGTGTTTTGTTAGGGTCTTAACTAGGGCCTCATGGGATAGTCAAGTGAAGTATCTTATAGGGTTTTGGGGGATTTGTTTTGAAGAAGGGGGAAGGGGCATGAAATGATTCTTTGCAAGGACAAAGAGCCTGAGAGAGGGGGATGGAATAAGGCTGCTTGACGGGTATCGGCTAGGGGGAACTCTTATCAGAGGCGATTGGCGTTGTGTAGTTTAGGTTGTTCGATGGGTACCGACCGATGAGGGCGAGCTCTGACGCGATTAGCGTTGGGTAGCACTATTTCACCCCTTTGAGGACGGAGACTGGAGTTCTTGTGGGGCCAAGGAACTTCGGGGTGATGATGGTGCTCACCCCCTTCTGAGACGCGGTCCTCTGAAATTCTTTACGAGGACGGAGTTAGGAAGGACGACTGGGATGGAGGGAGTTGGGGTGGATGCAATTGACGCCAAGTATCTTGGGGGGTACCAGCCACTTGCTACTAACTCCACCTGGAACAACTGGAGGTTTTTCCTTTCGGTGATGGAGGCATGATTTTTTGGGTTGACTGCTCCAGGGGTTGCATGTTTTTGTATTTTCCTAATTTGATCTATTATCCAAGGATGTGCTTGCTCAGTTAATCCCCGAGTTTCCGGGGCAATCAATGCTGGCACGAGGAGGTCTTCTTATTTTTTCTCAAAAAATAGGTGAGCGGGAGAAGCAAATGGTTGGATATCAAGCGTCCTACTAGTGAGGGGGCTAGCTCGTAGGACGGAAATAGGGTACAACAGCAGTGGAGATGGTGGGTCTGTTGCAGTAAGTCTTGCCGGAGTGAGGTAAAGAGGATTGATGGGGGGGGTCTGAGTTGTTTTCTGAACTTTGCTTATTCCTGAAGTTCGTCGTAGTAATTTGCTAAGTAGCTCTATTTTTTCTTAGCCAAAGTCGGGTAATGACCACGGTATCTCAAACTTTCAAAATTCTATGTAAACTTTCATATGGGACGCTGAGCCCGGTTCCCAGCATGTGCTGCTCCCCACGAATAGATTGGAGTCTTGTTCCCATTGAAAAAGAAGAAAAAAAAGTTGTAATTAGTGTCATTTGAGAAAGTCCATTGTAAGCGTTCGGAGAGTAACATCGCCTATTGCCAGTCTGGGCGAAGCTACTTTTGATTTTTCGTCCCCCATTTTTTTTGTTTTTTTTAATTTTTTTTTGGGGGGGGGAGGGGAAGTTGTCACATTGCCAAAATCAATAGGAGAGGTCGGGGACCTCACAATTCAACCCAAAAACAAGACTGGGGCCATTATCCAGCTTAGGCTATACAAGAAGCCGGGTCCAGCGTCCCATCTCCCTTCCAAATGCAACTTCCCAAAAGTGTCAATTAGCAGCACAAAAACCTGAGATAACCGACTCATGATCCTCCTTACCAACAAGAGACTGCAAAACCTCATCCTTCTCTGGTGTAGCCACCCCTACAATCCGCGTGCAGTGAGCCTATAGTGGCTATAACTGGCTGGATGAGTGAGGTTTCAACCACCTAGAGATAACCACCTTACCCTCCTGAAAGACAGCCACTAGTTGGTTCTTCATGGCCTAGGTCTTTAGAAATCAAGGTTTTCCCTCACGACTGGATTAGCTAGGTTTGTGCTGCTCCCCACGAATAGATTGGGTCCTCCCCCCCAAAAAAGGGTAACTTCAACAGAGTCACAAAAACGAGTTATAATTGCACTATTGTGTCGAGTTGATGTGTCTCAGGGGTTAGAGCATCGGTTGGAAATGCGCATTGTGGTATAAGGTTGCGGGTTCAAATCCGCAGCCTTACGCATGGACACCGACAGGGCGTTAGAATGACGCATGGCTGGACACACACCCCCTTGGGATGACGCAGGTTAGCTATTACAGACACTGCCTGCGCACCACCCAAGGGTTGTTCATGGTGTTGTATGTTGGTTCTAGGTTTCACATGGGTTGCTTCGGGGTGTAGGTCTTGGGTGTTCTGTTGATCTCCCCAGTCTGGCAAATCACACGTTTGGGCCATTTCCACTGGTCGTTCACATGGTACAGTCGTTCGATTATATGTTACAAGGTCATGGGTTCGAGCTTGGTTCGGACTTTGAGGGGGTCCCGGTCCAGCTTACTACCCCGTTCTCTCTCTTCGATATACAGAGTATACATAACCTTCGGACATAACATAGAATTATATATCGCCTATGGGCTATATATACACACATAGCCTTAGCCTTCGGATATAACATAGAACTATATATCGCCTACCGGCTGCATACACGCCTTCGGACATAACATTGAATTACACATCGCCTACGGGATACATACAGAAAGTTTCCACACAAGATACACACATAGTCTTCGGACATAACATAGAACTGCATATCGCCTACGGGCTACATACACATATATATAGCCTTCAGACATAACATAGAACTACACATCGCCTATGGGCTACATACACTAGGTTGGGGGGGTCTAGTCACTGGATAAGGGTCTAGTATCTGCAGTAGGTTCAGGTTGGTTGGATAGGGTGCCACTGGGTGCAATTCCTACTGAGTCTGCTCCTGGGTGCTAGCGATGCCTGCTCTTATCAGCACTGGTAGCACAACAGGGGATGGTTAAAAAAAAAAAAAAAAAAAAAAAAAAAGGTGCAGTTCTTACTGACATCCAGATAAAACTGTCAGGGGTTGATTGTTTGGGCCTGGCGTCTGAAGTTCCCGTTCGACGAGTTTCGTCTGATTTTGCTTCCACCAGGGTTGGGCAGCTTATCAGCCCTGGTGCCTATCACTGTTGTTCGATCCAAGTTGCCTACCCAACGGTAGGACAATGGTCCTGAGTGCTGGTCACACTGAGGTAGGATAGTGGGATAAGAGGTGCGCTAGGAGTATTGACGTGAGGATGGGATGGGAGGTGGTCTCATTGACTCTCATATTCCTGGACACCTGTGGCTCACAGCTGATCACTGTGCACTCAGTGATTGGCCTCTACAATACCTTGGACTTTTTTAAAATGGAAAACAAAAGGGAAAAAAAGGCAAGAAACAGTTTGCAATCCCACTTCGGGCACCCTACCTGGCCAGAAAGTTGGGTTGTATACATTGCCCGAACTGCAATTTGAAACTATATCTTGGCCCATATTGCAATTATAACTTTTTTTTTTTTTTTTTTTTTGGGAAAAAAGCTCCAATCTATTCTTGGGGAGCAACACGTGCTGGGAACCGGGCCCAGCATCCCATGTAAAATTTATACAAATGATTTAAAATGTCAGGGCCATTACCTGGCTTCGGCTAAGAGCAATCTGAGAACTTATGAAAAATTTCAGAAAAAATCTAGGAAAATTTAGGAAAAAAGTCCTTCGAATGCTTATAATCCCTGGAAATCCCCACAAAACACTCTAAAATTCTCTAACACTATCTAATTTCCTGTCGGGCTCTCCCAGACCTCATGCCCCCACCCTGCTAGGTTATAGGGCAACACAACTCACCACAGCTCTGGCCAGCATTGTCCCGACAACAACCCTTGGTTTTCCCTTGGAATGTCTCTTTCGAGTGAAGGCTGGTCTGGTCCCACGACGGTTGATAGTTGATCGCGCCTCGGCGAGCGTGACGAATAAACGGTTACCATAACTTCCTTCTTATTCTGCTGTGGGAATGGGGAATTTTGGTGCGATTGTCGCGTAGGGAAATATTTTTTGAATTCTCAACTGATGACGAGTCCCCACGGGCTCTCGGAACTTGCTTCGTTCGGATTTTCTTTTTCTAATTAGGACTTAGAATAGGAATTTGGGCGCATCTCAATTTCTGTTGCGCGGTGCTTCCTGCTTGTGCACACTCGGCCGCGTCATGAACTGTGTTCTGACTTTCCCGCGCCTTAATCTCGTCTGTAACTGTAATCCTTGCTTGGCGGGCATAATTGCAACTGTAATCCTCTAGTTCTTGATATATTTTGGGATCCCTTTGCGCGCGCATATCTCTCCCGCATCCTATTGGCCTGAACGCGTGCATCACCGGATTGATGTGTGGAGTGTGGCTACGTCCCCTACGCTGCGGCCTGGCCAAGCAGGCGTAGGCACTTCCTTCCTCCTTCCTCCCACCCGAACACGATCATGCATGCTATAAATCTCACGAGTTCGATTAATTTTCTCTCTAAGATGTTTTGGAGTTAGCGCGGTCGAGAGGATCGACTAACGAGAAGAAGTTGGCAAGTGAGTAGGGAGTTGGGAGATCCGACGAGCTGGTGCTGGGCCTGCGGGGTTGACGTGGGGCCAGTGCAGGCTGTGGCACACGGGCGAACCTGACGGGCATGCTCGAGCTAAGCGGGGTGACAACTGAGCGTAGTTGCGAGGGGACGGACTGCCCGCATCAGGGCATTGTGAAGAGAGAGAGAGAGAGAGAGAGAGAGAGAGAGAGAGAGAGAGAAAGAGAGAGAGAGAGAGAGAGAGAGAGAGGGGAAAGAGNATTGTGAAGAGAGAGAGAGAGAGAGAGAGAGAGAGAGAGAGAGAGAGAGAAAGAGAGAGAGAGAGAGAGAGAGAGAGAGGGGAAAGAGAGAGGTGGGAAGTGTGCGATGAGGTTCTTCTTCTATCCCTCTAAGCCATTTTTTATTCTTCTTCTTTCCTTCTGAGCAATTTTGGTGTCCGACGCAAGTCACCTTTGTTTCTTTCGATCGACATCTCGGATCTTTTCTTCGCTCGTCTCTAATGATTGATGCATGGCCGCTTCTCCCATTTTGTTCTTCCCTCTTGATTGGTTAATTGCTTACGATTGAATTTTGTACGATCCTGATGCATGAATGATTGTCGCCTTCCCTTTCTCTTTGTTTATATATGCATAAAACTGGACGCGTGGAGGATGGGTATTTGTTTGTCGAAATTGAATAGGCGCGCTAGATGATCAGATGCCTGCCTCGCCATAAGGGTACTATCCACCCTCGGTTAACAGGCGGCACGTACGAGATACGAGTCATTAGTCATTGTCTATCGGACCGAAGGGCAGGCCTTGTGCACGCACGTGTAAGCTCGATCAGAAGAACGTGGCCTACACACATGTCTGCAGTGCTTGTGCTCGGTCCAACCTTTCGAATGACTGAGTTTCCGCCTCAACCCACAACATGAATATTGAACTCCCTTTTCGTATTACTCATTGCGAGTGTTTGAGAGATCCGGAATTTCGGGCGTACTGAGAGCACGTGTGTCTGTCTGCACGACCGAGGAGAGAACTTCCTAAATTTCCATACCCGGTGGGAAACGAGCGCATCTGCGAGTGGGATATCGACCGAGCTCGAAAACGCATTCCCCACCACCCGGAATTCCCCAGCTTGTACACGTGTCACATTGTCGCGGAGCCAGGAATAATTATTTTGGAAACCGACTTCCCTCCCTACCACCGCATACTGCCCTTCCATTCGCTGACCATCATCCCCTAGTGTGCAATCGCTCCGTATTGGCCCCATCCCCCGTGCTCAGAGTGCTTGCAAGACCACGAATACCGAGCCTCCGGTTTCATCCGACGAACCCGCTCGAAAGAAGAGCGACGGGCACGCAGCCTTCGGCTACGGCCAGCTGCGTCAGACTTTGAGACCAGTAACACACGACGCCAGCAAGTGGTCAAACAGCGCGATAGCCATACCGTTCTGTCGGTGCACCGAGTACGAGTCCGACCCAGGCGACAAAACCAACCGAGGTGGTAGCTCCACGCTCAGACTTCGACCCGCGTCTACCCTTTTGCATCCCCATCCCTGAAACTTGCCACAGGAGATCTCAGTTCCTACCTGGGACTCCACCCCCACTTTCCTAAAATCCTTGGCACACCCCTTTTCGCACTTCCAGGCCCACTCACACTCCGAACAGGAAGTCGCGCTGGGCGTGAGGTTGGGCATCACACATGGCCGGAATGGGCTCTAGGGACATACGAGGGAACGGAGGATACCCGGCTCTCTATCATCGCCGCACAACTAAGCTAGATGGGAGTCACTGTCCACCCTCATGAAGACCTGTGGTAGCATGTTGAAACCTAGCTCCCGAAGTCCCTGTGCAACCAGGCTTGCACGGCGTCTGCTTCAACCGGGGCTAAGCAGGGGGTAGGCATCTCTGCTTAGCCCCGGTACCTCCAACCGCTGTCTGGTCAGGCCACCCCGCCAAGATGCAATGCGTGATGGTCCTGGGTGGTTAACACTAGGGTAGGACAGGGGGGTTGGGGGTGTGCCAGGGCAAAAAGATAAGAGGAAGGGTGGATGGGGTCTTCAGAGGGGTTCATTTGGACAACTGAGTGGCCGAGTACTGTGGGTGACTGCCATCCGTCTAGTATCCCACCTCTACAACAACCTGGGCATTTCAAAAAAAAAAAAGAAAAAAAAAAGAGATAATTGCACCACGGCAACAAAAATACTGAAAATCTTCTATCCAGTGGGCCTATGGCTGACCCCGTCCTCTTTTGGGGTAGGCCAAACCCCCAACCTATTGAAAAGATTTTGGCGGGAAGCTTTCTCTGCACCTGCATGCCCAGTGCTAAGGAGAGGAGGAGGGGAACAAAGATCTCCTTACTTTTTTGGGCAATACATGCAAAAATACTGACCGTGGGATCACTCAGGAGTACTGATCACGGGCGGGATTTGGGTCTCACACTCAACTGCCACACAAACTCTCTTCCATCCTATCCCCTTGCTAGTGGGACCATGCTCCAGGGATGCAGGCATCAATGACGCACCTTTCTTTTTTTTTTCCGTCAGTCCATGATGCACATTTCGAGAGGGCAAAGGCGAGATCCCACTGGCAAAGAGAACTGGCTTGAAAACCTGACTCTGGACGTGTTTGCGGAGACGTGCAGATCCTTGTGATTGCTCTGCTTTTCTGCATCTGGACGTAAGACGCACATAAATGCCTGAGTCCACATCCCGTGGAACGCTATGGGCAGGGGCGTCATTGATGGGCAGCGCGAAGTGGACTTGGGCGTCATCGATGCCGCATCCCTGGAGTAACATGCCGGACAAGGGACTGTTACTCCAGGGATGCAGGCATCCATGACGCCCACGTCCACATCGGATTCCCGCTCTGTTACTCCAGGGATGCAGGCATCCATGATGCCCAAGTCCACATCGGATTCCCGCTGCCCATCAATGACGCCCCTGCCGATCTGTGTTTTTTTTTTCAGTTTTTGTTTTTAGCCCTTTCTTGTTTTCTTGTCTTTTTGAGGTGCTTGGGGTGTTGCTGCACCACCAACGAATGTTAAAAAGACAGAAAAACCCTGGTTGAAAGGGATAATCTTATCACCCTTTCTTTTTTTTCTTTTTTTTTTTCACCCTTTCAAATAGACCTCCCTGGCCTGAAGTTCTTTCGGAAAAAAAAAAGAAGAAGAAAAAAAAAAAGTGGTGGATGCAGTTTCCTCACGCCGTAGGGAATGGGTCTCTCTGAATGGGACGCTGGGGCCGGTTTCCAGCACGTGCAGCTCCCCTCGATAGATTGGAGCATGTCCCTTTCAAAAAGAAAAAAAGAAAAAAAAGGGTCTCGCCCCACTACTATCTGCTCTACGATTTCGGATGGTGGGACACCGCTCCACTTACTATCCGAAATGCACCTTCTGAAACTACCGCATTATTGTCAGATGGCGATCTCCAGATTATCCGATCCCGTATAGTTCCCAGCCTGCAAACGTCGTTACTCGGAGGGTGGTCGAAGGAGGTCGGCGATCTACCGCGAAATCGTATGGAGCACCTGGAGTCTGGGCCGACAAATTGCTGTCATGTACTGCTGTACTGGTATTTTGTGTGAACTCAGGAATTTGATACTTGTATAGCAGATAGTAAGTGCAGCGACGTCAGGTTTTGTACGATTCTTTTTGCTCTGACAGCTATACGGCTGCTATACGAAATTGTGTACAGCAGATAGTAGTGGAGCGGGACCCAATATGCACTCTCTGCTTACACAGTTGGTGAGTAGGGCAGCAAGGTCTGTTTTCTTTGCTTTTGAGACCACGATGAGAATCGCTCCAGTGCTCTGGACATGCACAAAAAACTGTCATTTCATCAAAATGGGCATTTTTTATTTTTGGAACGAAATTGAAACCGAGTTTTTTGGCTGAAAACTCATCCAAATTTGCCGTTGCTGAGGGTCCAGCATTCTTAAAATGCTGGACGCCCTGGATGTATGTGGACTTAGCTTGAGACCACGTACATCCAGGGCGTCCAGTGTTTTAAGAATGCTGGACCCTCCGGAGCAGCAAATTTGGACGCCAAAAAACTCGGTTTCAATTTCGTTCAAAAAATGAAAAGTGCCCATTTTGACGGAATGGCAGTTAAAAGACAAAAATCATGGCCGTGTATCGTTCCATGTTCTATGGAAAGATTCACTCTCTTTTTCCACATTTCGAGAGTAGTAGGGAAATATTCACTCTCGTTTTGCATTTCGACAGTAGTGGAGCAGGGCCTATGGGCCTACCTCAGGGCAAGCTCACACTGCGGTGCCATATCTGCAGAATCTAAAAAAATACAGAGGCCTGATTTGGGGATATAGTGGTGGCGCCAGTCACACCGTGTCCCCAGAATTCCCAGAAGTCCCGATTCAGTGTCGTGGCAGCTCACCAGGGGGGGCACGTCCCACTAGCTATCAGGAAAGTATAGGAATGCGGACGGTCCGTGTGTGTAACAGGCTTTTGAGCCGCAGGTAGCAAAGGAATCGGACGGTCCTAATTTTTTGCCGTGCAGCTAGTAGGACGGTAGATCTTTCTCACACTCTCATTGGCCATCAACTGTGCGAGATATTCTTTCTGATCGCTGAAGGGGTTTTCATTCCTGGCCGCTGCTTTGATGGGTCAGGAATGAAAACAGGTTCGGAAATAGGTGGTAAGGGCCAGAATTAAATAAATAAAAAAAAGGGGAGGAAATGTGTCAGTCTGAGCAGACTGGCCCTGCACGTATTCCGACTGTGTGGGTGGATAGATTGCAAAACGGAGGTGAGGACGGTCCGGGAAGCACGGACTGGAGAATTCTAGCCCTCTCTCTCTCTCTCTCTCTCTCTCTCTCTCTCTCTCTCTCTCTCTCCTGTCTCTTATACACATCTAGATGTGTATAAGAGACAGCTCTCTCTCTCTCTCTCTCTCTCTCTCTCTCTCTCTCTCTCTCTGTGCGCTCTGGCTAAATTTGCTAGAGCGGCCGGTGGTCCCTGGGGAGATCTCCTCTCCCGGGTGTACCCCGACCTCACGAAGTTTTTATGAATGTATTTTGCGTAAGTTCTCGGGACTAAACAGATCTCTTTTTCGTTGTCTCAGTATGGAGGATGCGCGCGTTTTTGTTTGAATGAATACAGTCCCTCGGTTCGGCTTATCCTGTTTAGCTGTAAAGGTAGGATCCGAGGGCAGAGGCAGTGTTGCGCATCTTTTTGAAATGTCGTCGACGCTTCGGCAGTTGACAGTTCCCATTTTTGAATTTCTCCCGCGTTCCGGTTTTTTAACCTGTTATTTTTTGTGTTTATTTCCCTGCTTCTGTTTAGGACGTAGCTGTTTACTGGGTTTACGCCCTGGGTCATGTGGTAACATGTAGCGATGGTCAGGGAAGTAGGAAGGATAGTACTATGGTTAGGGGAGTTAAGTTAGCTCGCAGGCGGTTAGGGGCAGTGCCAGAGTCTTCACGACTATCTTTAGTGATTAGAATGTTGGAGCGGGAACATAAGGTTCGAATGTACGTGGGAGTTCTGAAACTAGAAGCGAGTGGGGTAGGAAGTAGGAGTTGGGTTCCAGTAGGAGTTACGAGCGGACGAGCTGATACGAGCGCCGGTATATAAGGACCTGTGGATCATGGTTCGCATCATACTTTGCGATGTCAGGACCAGTGGATGGATGATGTAGGAGCCCCCTGATGAGTTTGCCTTTTCACGCAGGCGACAAAACTCGTTGGGGCGACGCGTGTACTTGTGCTTTATGGATGAATTTCGACTGGTGTTTTGGCATTGTGCTTGATGCCTTTTCCGAGTACTCTCGAGGCTTTTTGCTTTCGCACTTACCTGTTGTCTTCCTCCATCTCATACTTTGACGAGCTTTGCCCTCTTTGCCTTCTTTGATCTCGTGTAGCGTGGTAACCGGAGTGTGTAGACATTAGCTCGGTGGCTACGTACGGTGCCCTTTTGGCACCTTTCGGTATTCGATCAAGGATCGAAGGACTGCTCCTTCCGTCTTGTCACTAATTAGTGCTTGCTCCTGCATGATTGACAGGGCAGGTGACGTTTTGGAGTTTCGAATTTCCTTGGTTTTTTGCGGGGCAGTTGCGAGATATCGGCCAAGCGTGATCGACTTCGCCGAATGGTATGAGAGGTTGGAAGACGCCGTGTTTACGAATATGTAAGGTGATCGGTGCGTTGGTAACTACTCTGATGTGCGGGTGCGCCGTGCTCCAGTTTACGAGTGGGTGTGTGGGTGGAGGTCGCTGGCGCTTCGAAGCTCGTTTATTTGTTTCTCTCGAATCATAGGCAGTAGGGGATGTCGGGTAGGAATTTTAGGGACACTTCATTAGACAGGCAGTGGTTAGGAATTCAGAAGTTGATTCAGTATCAATTAAATAAATGTCGTTAGTCTTTGTAGCTTTGGAACTTCCAGACTCGACGACTAATGAAGAAGTGTTGTCTGTGTTCGAGAACGTGTTAGGAAGAGTGTATAGTATTGGTTGCATTGTGAGAGACAGGGGGAGGAGGAGGAGGAGGGAAGAGTTAAGAAGATCGGATGGCTAATCAGTTACCTTATAACAGAGCACCAGCGCCCGTTTATGCGGGCGTTATTCCTCCTGCTAACCAGCCCGGAGCGGTATCGTGCTACTTGTGCGGGAAGGTCGGGCATTTTGCCCGGAACTGCTGGAGCGCAGGCAACGTGAGACCGCAGTTTTCTCCGGCCCAGTCTCCTGTACAACCTCAGAATGACGAAGAAACGTCTGAAATGAAGGAGTACTTTCGGAAGAAGATCCGCAAGCAAAAGATGGAAGAAGAAAGGAGGGAGAAGAAACTGGAGTTGAGACGGAAGAAAGAAGACGAGGAGAGGAAGGAAGCCGATAGGCTTAGAGAAGCCGGCGCACGTGAACGTCGTGAAGCTCGCCTTGAAGCCAAACTGATAAGGCTTCTTTCAGAGCATTCGAAGACAACTATCGGGCCGCCTTCACCGATCAAGAAGAAGTCTCCTACTACCAAGGCACGAATGGAAATCACGAGTTATCTGGAGGAATCGGAAGACGAAAGCGAGGAGGTGAAGCAGGAGGCGGGAAGATTGATCGACGCTATAGAGAAGAGGAAAGGGAAGAAAAGGAAGGAAAGCCAAGAGGTAAGAGTTTCGAGGGCACCTAGGAGAGGTACCCAGCCTGCGCCGATTTTGGTTGATGACTTCATCGATGACGTTCGTACGCCTCCGAGCAACCGTGGTGCGGGCGGTATCTTGGACCACGCCTTAGATCTTCATCGCAAATTCTCTGCCAAAAAGGTTCTGGAACTGAAAGATCTCTGTAATTCGGAAGGGATTTAATGGACTAGGAGAGATACGGTCATCGGGGAGTTGGTGAAGTGCAGAATGAAGTTGGCTTACGACGGCGATGTGGCTCATCTCTCGCCTCTAGGCGATAGGTAAGTAAGGCAGCATGGAATATTCACGACCACTCATGAGGTTGATGACGAGCCGGGGGAATCGCTACTATGAACGACATCAGTTTTTGGATTTTGAGTGCGAGGATAAGTTTCTTAGGTTGTTTCTGTTGGCGGTCATTCACAGGTGCTTTCCCTGGGCTAGGAAGTGGATTAGTTGGGTCGATGCCGAGTTTGGAAGTTTGTCGGTTATGGACCCGGGTGTGTATGTTCTCGTGAGTCCGTGGTGTCGTCATACATACGTCGGCTATACTACACGGAGGATCGGTGTTAGGTGGCGGAAGCATATCAAGCGCGTCACTGAGCGAAGTTTGGGCAACGCTTCCAAGTTACATGCGTGGTTGAGAACTTTCGGTTGGGAAAAATACCTGGTGATCCCTGTTGCGGTAGACGTAACCGATCTCGTAGGAAATGAGAGGATGTTGATCCGGAGGTATTGTCCGGCACTGAACACACACGGGAGGGGAGTGTCAGGGATGAAGAAGAGGAGGAGGGGTAAGAGGGAGCGGGGGAGGAGGGGTAATCTCAAACTCCCGGAGAGGTTGATTAAGTTCAACGGCTACGTTTCGATCATTGATACGATTAGATCCACTTGTGTTGGTCAGGATCTGGAGTCGAGTGGCATTGATTTGTGGACAAATAGGTGGAAGATCGCGAAGATGAAGGTAGGGGAGTGCATGATTTCGAAGAATGGAGTGCACACGAAGATCAAGGATGCGAGGCGGGATCTCGAGAGGGGCGGGATTTTCTCGTTAGTACGGATCCGGGTGACTTCGTCAAGTATGGAGCATAGACGTTATATTCTGAGAGACATGTTGCGCCTTCCTTGGAGAGTCAAGGAAGTGTACAAGAAGAATTTGGCGGAGCTTTTGGCACTGTATAGGACAACTGGCCTCTTCGGACATGTAAAAACCAGGAATACTTTGAAGTGTACTCTGTCGAAGGTCATTCGGACACGATTCGGGGTTGAGGTGAGAAGGAGACCATACATCAAGTTACCATTTGCTCCGAATGTCAGTAGTCGAGAGGTCCGACTTTTGGCTGCATCGATTTTACGCAAGGCCATTAGTGATCCGCACTTGGCAGCTTTTGTTGCACAAAGGGTGCAAGTCGTGTTCAAGAAGAGATCGTCCGTAGCCGTGATCTTGCACAACCAGTGGATGTGTGCTGATGCCAGCACTTGTTTCTGCACATCCGCGATGTACGACCTACCGAGAACGGGTGGGCATGTCAAGGCGAGTTTGGATGAGGTCGTGTTTTTTCCTTCCTTTCTGAAGAATTCGAGGAACGTTACTTCGGGGCACAATCTGTCTGCCGAGCATTTGCAGCAGTGTATTGAGGGGTCCCTGAAGACGTGGGTTCGTGATCCTGTGGCCGTTTTGGGTAAGCCGGACTTACTCAGGTGTCTGGTAAAGAGGGAGTCTGAAAGGTCCCCGGCTATGACGACCCACGAAGCTTCTCTTTGCATAGATTCCTTTGAGAGACTTGTGAGAGTGCCGATCGACCAGAATCCGGGAGCAACTTTGCTGATTTGCCCGGTCTTGTATCTGCATGCATGTAAGATGAAGTTCAACTACAACCATAGCTTTGAATCCGTCTAGGAGTCGGAGTCGCAGATTATGGCAAAGATGAAGAGTGAGTATAGACGGAAGGGGCTCGAGGTAGTGGTAATGTGGGGGACAGGTGGAAGGATTGGGCAAGCGTATGTCCTTCCTAAGGATAAGGATCTGGGGCGTTGGAGGTCTATCTCTCCTGCAGTACACGATCCGGCGAGATTAGCCGGCGTGAGGGTAGGGCAAACGATCAGATATATGTTGCTCGGCTTGACCTCAAATCCACGGACATGCTACGAGAAAGGTCCAAGCAGATACAAGGCTATATGAGAAAGGAGGGAGGTGATGTTGTAGCAAGAAGTTACGATATAAAAGACATGTTTGCCCGGCTATGGCACGAGGCGGTTCTTGAGGCAGTGATTTGGTTGATTGGGTACTATATCAGCCGAGGTACGTTGGGGGTACAAGTGAGCCGACGAGGGAAGATCTGCTCCATGGCCAGAACGAGACGAAAGCACGAGGGATTCGTGCAATTAACCTTCGGTTTGATCGAACGGGGCGTGACATACGAGCAGGGTAACACATACGTAAGATGCGCGGGCATCTACTTGAAGCAGCAATTTGGTATCCCTATGAGTCTAAGTTCCAACCCTGCTTTAGCTTGCTTAGTTTGTGCGAAGGCGGAGAGCGATTTCCTGCAGAGTTTGAGGAGAGACGTTGTTCTGGTGAAAGGCGTCAGAATGATTGATGACGTATTAATTTTCGTCGGTTGCAAACTGCAGCGACCTGGCGCGCTGAGCAAAGCCTCACAGATTCTGGAACTCTTCGAGAACTGTTACGATCACAATTTGAAGTTGGTAAGGAAGGATGGTGGAAACAATTCCTTCGACTTTCTGGGCACACGTCTCATTGTGTCTCTTGACCCGGTAGTGTTTCACATCTTTCCTCGGTCGAAAACCAGGGATCTCTGTTGAAAGACGGACTCATTCGTGTCTATTCCATGCAGGATTTTGCTTCCTTCACGAGGAAGTCAACGAAGAAAGGCACTTTATACGCGAGCTTTTTGAGATTTCGCAGGCTTGCGACGTCTGAGGATTCGGCCTTGGCAGCAATCATGCCTACGATCCTGGAATCTCGCCTCCGGGGGTACCCCCCGGAGGTCTCTCTCGGTGCTCTGGCTAAATTTGCTAGAGTGGTCAGCGGTCCCTGGGGAGATTTCCTCTCCCGAGCGTACACCGGCCTCACGAAGTTTTTATGAATGTATTTTGCGTAAGTTCTCGAGACTAAACAGATCTTTTTTTCGTTCTCTCAGTATCAAGGATGCACACGTTTTTGTTTGAATGAATACAGTCCCTCGGTTCGGCTTATCCTATTTAGTTGTAAAGGTAGGATGCTAAGGCAGAGGCAGTGTTGCGCATCTTTTTGAAATGTCGTCGACACTTCGGCAGTTGACAGTTCCTATTTTCGAATTTCTCTGTTTATTATGTCCTTTTGGCGATTCCCGCGTTCCGTTTTTTTAACCTGTTATTTTTTGTGTTTATTTCCCTGCTTCTGTTTAGGACGTAGTTGTTTATTGGGTTTCCGCCCTGGATCATGTGGTAACATGTAGCGATGGCCAGGGAAGTAGGAAGGATAGTATTATTGTTAAGGGAGTTAAGTTAGCTCGCAGGCGGTTAGGGGCAGTGCCAGAGTCTTCACGACTATCTTTAGTGATTAGAATGTTGGAGTGGGAACATAAGGTTCGAATGTACGCGGGCGTTCTGAAACTAGAAGCGCGTGGGGTAGGAAGTAGGAGTTGGGTTTCAGTAGGAGTTACAAGCGGACGAGCTGATACGAGCGTCGGTATATAAGGACATGTGGATCATGGTTGGCTTCATACTTTGAAGATGTCGGGACCAGTGGATGGATGATGTAGGAGCCCCCTGATGAGTTCGCCTTTTCACGCAGGCGACGAAACGCGTCGGGGCGACGCGTGTACTTGTGCTTTATGGATGAATTTCGACTCGTGTTTTGGCGTTGCGCTTAATGCCTTTTCCTAGTACTCTCGGAGTTTTTCGCTTTCGCACTTACCTATTGTCTTCCTCCATCTCATACTTTGACGAACTTTGCCCTCTTTGCCTTCTTTGCCTTCTTTGATCTCTCTCTCTCTCTCTCTCTCTCTCTCTCTCTCTCTCTCTCTCTCTCTCTCTCTCTCTCTCTCTCTCTCTCTCTCTCTC
>BFEA01000055.1:510707-525546 GCA_003427395.1 Chara braunii
TTTTAGGACAAGGCTCCAATCTACTCGTGGGGAACAGCACGTGTTGGGAACCGGGCCCAGCGTCCCATATGGAAATTTACATAGAATTTTAAAAATTTGAGATATCGGGGCCATTACCCGGCTTCTACGAATCCCCCTCGGCGGCGGCCATCCGCGGACAAGTCCGCGAACGCGGCCTAGGCCGCGACCCCGCGGACGTGTCCGCGATCCGCAGCGATGAAAAAAAAAAAAAAAAAAAAAAATTCTGAAAAMAAAATATGTTATGCAGAAAATATACTGAACAACTTTTGCCCTGTGGTCATATCCAAAAACGTTACTGAATTTAAAATAAAAAATCACGTACGTTTCATTTTTTTTTTTGCAAAAAAAACAAACAAACAGCTTTTGCCTCAGAAAAATTAGTTGTTGAATTTTTAAAATTCGAAGACGAAGTTCAAAAATAAAATTAAAAAAAATTGCGCAATTTAGATCTCGAAAAGATCTACAACCACATATTTTTTGTTGTTTTTTTTTATAAATTTTAGAGGTCACAAAAAATTCCTGAAAGTCGCGGCCGCACCCAACCGCGGTCGGAGCCGCGACGGCCGTGATCACGTCCGCCCTCCGAGCTTGACCCCGCGGATGCGTCCGCGGGTGTTTCATAGCCCGACTTTGGCTACGAAAATTTTGAACGACTTAAAAAATTATTACGACAAACTTCAGAAAAAGGATCTCCACAACGAAACACGCCACCACAGAGGTCCTACAAATGCTCAAGACCCTGTGTATCCCTAGCAACCCTTCTAAAGCTCTCGCACACTGTCTTACTCCCTGCCGGGCTCTTCCAGGCCATACAGGGCAACACGACTCACCCCAGCTCCGACCAGCATCGTCCCAGCAGCAACCCTTGGTTGTCCCTTGGAATGCCCACCCCAAAGCATCCCCAGATCTCTCTACCAGGCCTCACACTCCTGCATCAGCAGGTTACAGGGCAACACCCCAGCACCGGCCAGCGTCCTTTTTTTTTTTTTTTTGAGAAAAGGGCCCAGTGCCCAAGTCTCAAATTATGAATTTGATTACAACATTTAACCACACACCTCTTCCCATTAGGGTTGGAAGAGCCTCAGCCAATGCTCCCCTGGAGACAGCTTCCCTGTATAACACCATTGTAGTATAATCACGGGGCATTGATTGCTTCCCCAGTGAGGAAGGATTAACCCCGCTTTGTGCTAAATCAAACTCTGCCCTACTCGCCTCCTCAATTATCCAGTACACTCTTATGCACAGTGAGGAGTCGGGAAGATACAAATAAGGCAGAGAGATTAATAACAGGGCAAGCCAGTTTAGTAGTTTAGTAGTTTGTCGATAGTTGCGATGAGCTTCCCCCCATGATCCTAATTAGCCACTTAACCACTCAAGTTGGGAAGGCTCTGTTGCAGAAAATTCAAACGAAATACCCACGTGGCAGAAGAGAAAACAATCGCATACTCCTGGTGCCTAACACCACTGCAACTCCTCAGCCACTACTCCCCTGGAGATAGCTTTCCTGTATAACACAAACATAGTGTAATCACGGGGCATTAATTACTTCCCCAATGAGGAAGGATTAACCCCGCTTTGTGCTGAATCAAACTATGTCCTACTCGCCTCCTCAATTATCCATTACAATCTTCTGCAAAGTGAGGAGTAGGGGAGATACATATCAGGCAAAGAGATTAATAATCGGGCAAGCTAGTTTAGTAGTTGAGTAGTTTATCAATAGTTGCGATGAGATTCCCCCCACGATCCTAATTAGCCACTAACCACACAAGTGGGTAAGGCTCTGTTGCGTAAAGTTCAAACGAAATACCCACGTGCCAGGAGAGAAAACGATCGCAAACGCAGCCCTAGTGCCTAACACCACAGCACCTCCTACCCCACCACGTGGTGGAAACCTATGTTTGTTGCAAGAGGGTATGTGCCCACCAGAGAGCCTGATGAATCGAAAGTGCGCTCGAGTGGGAGAAATTGAAAAAGGTCAAATCGCAATACCTACATGGCAGGGCTCAAAACAATCTCACAAACAGCTCTGGAGCCGATCCTCATAACACCCCCTGCTCTGCCACATGGTGAAAATCGTGCTCAAGTAGGAAAATTGAAAAAGGTGAAACCACAATAGCCACGTGGCAGGGGTCACATCAATCACCCAGACATCCCCGGTGTCGATCCTCACAGCACCACCTGCCCTGCCACGTGACCAAAACCTGTGTTTATAGCATCGTAAAAAAAGTGAGATTCGCCGATTCCACGTGGCAAATTGTTGTTCAAACACATAAGCAAGCCTTACCCACCCTGTTCCCAGAATCAGATGCGGCAAAGCTAGCCTATCACATGCAGCCATATCCTACCCCTTCGCGCCACCAACCCACTCCTTGCTCCCCCACACCCCCTCCCAGTTTACCAATCAATCCATCCACCCTGTCCACTCGGCCCTCCCCCCAATCAACACCGGAAGAGCGAAAAAAGGAATACAAGAGGGGAAGGAGGAGGAGGGGGGGGAGGGAAAGCCCAGTCGCACTTGCCACGGCGTTGTTATTGGAGTTGTTGTAGTCGGTGTCACTCTCGGGCACGCACAAACTCAGGAGTGTCGTCGAAATTGTTGAAATCGTAGTTGCTGAGTGCTGCGTTGATTCAGTTATTGACATCGCCCCAATGAGCACTGGAGTAGCCGCCGTTTGTGTTCGATGTTGTTGTTGTTGTTGATGATGTTGTCGTTGCCGGTAATGCAGACTCCCCTAAATAAGCAATGACAAGATTGGAAACATCAGCCTCCTGCCACGCTTCACTCGTCGGCCTCACTTTCAACGCTTACAAGATTGGAAACATCAACTGGATAGTCTCCAGTTGATGGAACTTATTCTCCAACCATGCAGCCAGGGCAGATCCCCCCCAATCCACCACCGGCCAGGCCCGTGCCACGGAGGACAGGACTATGGCAATCTGCTGCATGCTTCGTTGTGTGTCTTCCAGTTCAGACAGTTACCCATATGCCCGTTACTGGAGATCCTCGGGTGAAGCCATCTCCTCCAGAATCGCCACGTGTGGTGGCCCCTGCACAAGGACTCCTTCACAACGCTGACCACGAGATGCCTCCATCTCGCCCGCACCTTCACCTGCCTCGTTAGTCAAGCCCAGTTGATCCATCGCTGGCTGACCCACTAGCAACCTCCGGTGATGACATCAACGCGTTTTGTCTTCCTCGGTAATACCGAGGCATCGGGTCTCGAGACCACCGGGCCTGCCGGCCAGTACACTCCCCCTGCGCTCGCGCTCTGTACTACCAATGACAAGCTATAAGCCTATCATAAGGAGCATTTTTGAAAACGAAACCAAACCGCACCGGCCAGCGTCGTTGTGGCATCGAACCGCCGTAGATCACTGAGTATATCAGCAATGGAGCCATCTAAGATGAGTTGCTTCATTCTAAGAACCAGCACTAAGCAACATTTGTCTATGCTGTATTGAGTTTAAACTAATGATGCATAACCTCTTTCTTCGCTAGCAACTCTGCTAGTGAGGGCAGTAACGTAGCCCTCCTTGGCCGGTTGGGGGGGGGGGGGAAGGGAGATTGAGCGAAAGGACAGATGAGGGGAAATGGTGGGGAGGAGGGGAGGGAGAGTTTGGTGGAAAGGTGCAGGGTGTAGGGGGGAAGGGGGTTACATTACTTAAGACAGTGGAAGACAGTTAGTCATAGCTGAGGACAAAGTCTGTTGGTTGATGGACAACTTGAAAGTGGTGCGTTGGTAGTCTTTTCCACAGCCTCTCGGAGAGAAGTCAGGGATGCCATGTAAGGGAGTTATCGTCGTTGAGACTGCAGAGTCTCTGTTTTGGGTCAGTCCATGTCTCCGTGAAACTGTTTCGTAGTCTTTGGCTTTTCTCACTGTCCGGCTCGGTACCCATTTTGTCCTGCAGCTCTTTCCATGCTGCCTGCGTATAAGATGAGATCATGTCAATTATCGTTGAGCGGGCTTGCATGAAGCCATAATTATGTTGTTTTCTTTCGTAGGAGCAGCGCATCCTCCAGGCTGCCATGAGCACGGTTAGTCTGGAGTATGTGAAGAGATTGGTCATGAATGGTTTCCAATCTCTAGCCTCCATCGGGGGAGCTCCTAGAAGGAGGGTGGACACTTCCCAGGGGAGGTGGTGATCTGTAAAATAGTGCCACGCTGCGTCCCACCACCTCCACAGTTGGAGCACCATGGAGCAATCCAACAAGCAATGCTCTAGGGTAGCTCTTCTGTTGGGAGATGAGTTGGAGTAGTAAGAGCACAGTGGGGAGAGCAGGCCTTTTTCTTCGAGGTCAGTCTGTGATGTGATCCAATTCGAGGTAGGCAGGCACCTATGTATGATTTGCCACTGAAGGGCTCTATGGCAGTCGGTCGAATGTGTGAGAACGCAGACCACCAAAAGTGTCTGAAGTCGTGTGGCCCCAGTGGGGAGTCCATCTCCCAACGCTTGGTTATTTGGTCAGTGACCCTGACTGATTTTCGTGCTACTCTATAACCCTTCTTCACCGTGTATTGCCACAAGGACATTATTTGGGATTCCCCCCATGTCCCGTCCCATTCTGCTGGGTCGAATGGGAAATGGTGCAACGAGGTGAAGGGTTCATATTGAAATAAACCGTTGTTTTGGTTCCCTACCACTCTAATTTTGGTGAGGGAGAACGGTGGTAGCTGTGTCCAACTCCTGACGATGTAGAGCTGACCATCTAGCCCCTGGCAGGCTCGGACAGTGAAGCTTGATGATCTCCTGTGTCAAGCACTCTATACAAAAACATGGGTAGGGCCAAGGACTCCGTCGTCACCACCCAGTCATTTTCGTTGAGGCAGGGGCCTTGTTTCAAGGTTCGGATCCATGCTAGCGAGATCGATTCTTGGATTTCTTGTAGACCTTGGACTATGTTTGTGATCTGGTCGGTCCTGGCCATGAGATCGTCAAGTGGATGCCATGAGCAAGCCATATTATCTTATAAGTCCCCTACCTTGTATATTCCTTTCTTCACCCAATTTTCCACTTGGAGTTCCCCTTGAGGGAGAGGGGTAGACCCGTCCAATTTCCTCCCATTTGAGTGGTGTGGGCATTTCGGTTGGGCCCCTTTCTCTCCATAGGGTGATCATGGTTGTCCAGCGCGGGTCCAACTTGAGGTCCCGTTTTGCGCGCCCTACAGGGGTGTCGTCTGTGTCTAAGCGGGGGCAGCGAGGGGTGGACCACCAGTTATTTATCAACCATTGGAGAGGGTGCACCGGATGGAGGGGATGAGATGGGGGGGCCAAACAGGCCAATTGAATTTGTGCGTAGGCGGCCCAGGGGATGTCATTTCCAAGAAGAAGGCGCACAAGAAATTTGAAAATAAGGGTTTTAATCTCTTCCTCCGGATCGATAATTCCCAGGCCGCCTCGGGACCTGGGTTGAACCATAGTGTCCCATGCCACTCTCTTGATTGTGTGGGTGTCATTATGGTCGTTTTTCCACAGGTAGGATGATGCCACCTGTTTGAGTTTACAGATTTGTTTATGGTTAAGTTGCCAGAACGCAACTTTGTACTATATGGAGACCAATATGACATTGTTTATTTCCAGAACTCTCCCCACTAGTGATGTATGTTTGGCATCCCAGTGAGTGAATTTCTTGATAGCAAGCTCTATAAAAGCCTCCCCATGATCTGGTGGGGGGGGGGGGGCAGGTGGGGGATGGGCCCCCAGTGGATCGACCCACCAACCTTCAGTTTTTTAGCCCCATTTAACTCTTATATCCGAGGCAATCTCAAATAGATGGATGGTGTGGGCCAATGTCTGAAAACTCTCGTAGTTTGCTTTAAAGAGCACAGTGAGATCATCAAGAAACAGATATGTGACTGAAATAAGGTGGTGGGGAATTTCTGGCAAACGAGTACGCTGGATCAAAGGGTTCGTTCTGATCATGGCTGCCAAAGCCTCCATGACAAGGACGAAAAGCATGGCGACGATCGGGTCACCTTGCCGTACCGAATGTTGGAGTTTGTGGTTGCTGTGCGGTGCTAGGTGGCTATTGAGGGTGATGTTTGTGGTTGCTGTGCGGTGGAAGACGTTGATCCATGTACAGAACCTCGGGTCAAAATTCATGTTCTTAAAGCACGTGACATTGTCCAACAAGTCTTTGTCTACGTTATCATATGTCTTCAATTTTCAAAGTCAATGAACAATATGGTCGCTTTAGCCTGCTGTTGTCGTGCATACCGGATTGTTTCATTCACTAATAGGATGTTGTCTTGAATGTTTCAGTAGGACATGAACCCGGATTGATCCGAGTGGATTAGATGAGGGAGAAGATGTAACAGTCTATTAACACATGTTTTTGTTATAATATTATATAGCACAAGCAAAAGAGTGATTGGTCTGTAGTTCCGAATTTCTGACTTGTCTCTCTTTTTATAAAACAAGGTAGTTTAACTTATACCTTGCCCCATCATGCCACCGAATGTACCCTCATTAAAGATGGCGTAAGAATACAGCATGAAGTCATATTCCAAGATTAGTCAAATTTGAATCCAGAACTCTTCCGGAAATGAGTCAAATCCAAGAGTCTTTTCATCCTCCATTTTCTGAAGTGTCTGAAAGAGCTCTCCACGCGAGAATGGGGTGTCAACAGTGGTTCTCTGGGTATGGAGAGTAGAGGGGGAGGGAGGTCATCAATGTCTCCCTTGTGTGCTCCAGTATATGGGGCTCGGTCTGCGCTATTTGTGAGGTGAAAAAATGTTTATTGTACTGGGAAGTATATTTCACAATTTTGTACGTATTGGTAGCCTAAGGTTGGGTTGCATCAAAGGGGTGATTGAGGGAAGGCACCATGTTTTGCCTACATCTAGCCTTAGCTTTGTTGAAAAAAACCTTCGTCATCATACCCTCTGTGGTATCTTTTCTTACTTTCGGCTGAAGTCTCGACTTTTGAGCCAACTCATCCAAGAATTCTTGGAGTTGAGATCTGGCTTGCTGGAGTATGTCGTAGGTTCTGGGGTCCGTCGGATCATCATTTAGTTTGTCATCCCATTCTTCAAGTTGCTGTAGTAATCAGTCAAGGATCGCCTTGCGTTCACGGCCGTGTTGAATAGAGGTTTTTTTCACTCTTTCTCTTAGATTAGCGGTGCCTTCATTGAACCATTGGACAATTAAACCCTCTTGAGGTTTAATTGTTTTCTAGCAGGACAAAAACCCACAAACCAGCTGCTGAAAGGACCAGAGTTTTTACAGGGACGTGTTAAATTTGAAATAGTTGTGACCTCGTTGAATGTGCACGTGGAAAGAGATGCTTATTGCAACCATACAGTGACCAAAGTATTTGCAGGGCGAGAAAGGAAGGATTTCGGTCGCTGTCAGCAGACCTCGAAGAGAGTCCGATATAACAAAAATATCTATTCTTGAGTTCGAGATCAGCAACCCCCCTCGACCGGACGCATGTGTAAGCTCGGTTATTCGGATGCAACATTCTGAATGTATCTATGAGACTCATGTTTGTCATCATGTGAGCAAGCATGTGACAATATTGTCCTCTCTCAATATGAGCACCCATGCCAGTGGTGATTGAGAGGGAGACCTCCTTTCCATGTTTCAGTCAAGGGCACAGTTGAAGTCACCATACATTATTGTCAACGCATCAGAAGGAAGGTGTTGTTGGAGGGAAAGAAAGAGTTGAACTCGAAGTGTTGGGTTATTAGGGGCATATACACACACCACGTAGACTATTTTCGTTTCGACTGTGGCCTTTAACCAAATCCACCTACCATCGACTTTGTCCCATTCAGCCTGAATTGAAGTAAGTATTGACGAAGTGGGGAGCCATATAGCTACCCCCGTTGAGGCTAAGGATCTCATCGGGGAAGCAAAGGCTCAAACTTGGGATGCTCTGTCTTGATAGGGGGCGAAGTCCGACAGATGGGTCTTTTGTGCCGCAATGGCATCCGGCCACTTCCCCCCCATATTTTGTGTTATCATGTTCCACATAACATTTTTCTTTTGTTTGTTTGCTGCGCCGGGTCATTGACATTTATTGATCTAATGTCAAGGTCCGCTGCAGCCAATTTTTTAGCCCAAGCTGAAGTTTTTCTGACTGGAGGTGGAGGCCGAGGGGGACTGGGGCATCTCGGGGGTTCCGGTTGGGTGGCTCCCTATTCCTGGCTTTAGGGGTACTGCTGGCTTTGTTCCCATGGTTATAAATGTAGGGCCTCCCCCGTACTCATATGTTGCTCACAAGGGCAGGTTCCGGTGTCGATCGCATCGGTCCGGCACCGCACAGGGCAGCGCGGGACCCTCCCGGCCGCGTCACGCAGGAGTTGGTCTAAATCCTGGTCGCGAATATACGTGGAGCTTCGGCAAGCCGCTCCGGCTGAGTGCGCCAGCCATACCTCTCGCGAGCCCCTACGACAGGGTAGGGCCTACGCGAGGCAGCAAGCGCAGGCTAGGTGAAGTGGCTCCTTGGTCTAGATCTTGGTGGTAGTAGCAAATATTCAAATGGGGAGGCTGTGCTGCTGCAGCCCTTGCCCTATTGCGGCATTGACCACCAACTGTCGGGCCTCGACGGGCCTGCTCACAGCCAAACCTCTCACAGCAGATCGTAAATGGTCGACGACGCGCCCGCAGTGACCCGCTACTCAGATATATTTCCCACCTCGTGGGCTGAACCACCCACTGGCCCACGCGCACGCTGTTCCCCTTGGTCTGCTTTTCAAAACCGGTGGAATAGAGGAATTCAGTTAGCAGCCTAGCACCCCAAATACGCCAGGACCCGAGCAGTCCGAAAAGAGAAAGGAGCGTGCTCAAGGTCCTTGAATGCCGTAACGACCACATATGTCTGGCAATGTGATAACTAACACAGGCCCGTGGTTCCGACGTCGACTTCGAAATCAATCACCGCACTAAAGACCCTAGAAAGTAATAAAAGCAAACAGATAAATAAAGCAATAAAAATAAAAGTTGACGCCTCGCATTCCGCTGGCCCCCGACGCCGCGTACACCCAGGCTCCGTATGGTCGTGCCTCGCCGATAATACCTCTCGGGGTGCCGCTAACCCAAGTGAGGGCGTAAGCTTCCTCTCGCGTGCGCACCGTCAAGCGGACGAAGCCGCACTGGTGCGATTTGCGGAAGACACACCCAATACCCTTGTAAGGGTGTTTGGTATGACACCGGGATGTTGTTGTTGTTGCTGTTGTGGTCGGTTCATTTGATGTTGTTGTTGTTATTGTGAACGACTCCTCTGGTGTTGAAGTGTCAGATGGCATTCCATCAGTGTGAGTGTGTGTGTACTTGTGTGAACTTGATCCATTCCATAGCTTGGAGGATACTGGTGGCTATTTTCTTGTGGCTGTATCCGCAAGTCCTTCCTTATGCCCATATGCTCATCGTTGGGATTTCCCAACGGTTGATAGCAGGTCAGGCCGAAGATTATTCATTGTGGTATGAGCTGGAAGATGAAGTGTCCAAGATACGAGACTGTATAGGAAAATCCTTAGCACGACCAGGAGGGTTTGTTAAGATGAAATACCTATTCGTATTTTCGGAAAATGCAACAGTCGAGGAACCACAGATCCACGTATATGGATCATCTATGAATGTTACGTATGGCTTCGGTTCATTACCTCGTCCGCGGGATAGCCCATATATCACAAGATCCGGATGGGTTGTCAGACCTTGTGCTTAAGGGAAAAGGAGTGAAAATATAATCTTAGGCAAAACGGAAAAATTTCGAACGTTGTACAAATGTAATACACAGCGGCCAATTTTTTTTTTCCCGACTATGATATTTGATGCATCGTGGGGAAGGGTTATCGATTTGAGAAAATGAAATAATTTATTGGATACAAGTTTTATTTCTTATGAAACATGTTGTGCATGTCTGTAACCGAAAACTGTAAACATATAGGGTGGAGACAAAGATATGCAGTAGAAAGAGATGTGAGAGACAGTAGTTGCTAAGATCGGAGCAAGTAGACGATATATCGAGTATGTTTGTTGTTCTATAATTTGTGAAATTTTATAACATGTAACAAACGTGCTGGTTTGATATATCCATGATTTAATCTAATGAAACTCGCGAATTTTGTTCGCATACGTGCTCAACTTGCAGGATGGAAGTCGGTCAAACCATATCGCATGGAAGCGGATCCTCTTATCAAGTCTCATCAACAATTGAGGATCTGAGTATTTTAGGCAAAAACAAAGTTGGACCGGATGAAGAAATTATACCAATAATGAGTTTTGTCAACGGACATGTGACGATAGTCTGAGATCATGCATCGAATGTATGGTACTTGTACACAAAAGAGGAAGAGGTTGGTGTCATAGTATCGAGGACAGATGTTGTTGACCCATTGGAGATGTTAGCAGGTTGGAGGGAGGTATGCATGAAACAGGACTATGACGAAAATTACAAAAGAAAACAAAAAGTGTGCGCGTGACATTCCATTGGCAGAAGAGAATTGTTCGCACCAGTGATGATGGACTACTATGGTTGAATCCGAGTATGCAATAGAGGCAAGGCCATAGTGATACTTTTTACAACAGTGAAGGTCACTGGCACGAAAATGAATGCGTTGTTCCGTGCACGGGAAGAATTTTGGGATCCCGATGGTTCGAGCAAACTCGAACAGTTTCGGAATCGGTTCGAAATCGATGCGGCACTTAGGAAAGAGTTAGTGTGTCTACACAGGGTTGACAGTTTGGTGCATGTGCAACTTCGCTACTTTTTTTATAAATGTGAGGAGATAGTGTTCACAATCGATAATAGAAAATGTGACACGGACGAAGTAATTCATACGAAGAAGTATCATCGGTCGGGACTTGTGTAGCATCGTGTTCGGGTTCAGTGACCGAACCCGAACGTTCGGGACTGAATGCGAACGAGCGTCGAAACTCTCCAAATGCTAAAAATATTATAAAATAAATAAATAAATAAAAATATCCAGAAAATCTGAAAAACAATATATGTTATGTAAAATAATAATACAAACAACTTTTGTCTAGGAGGTATGCTCAAATTCGTAACCAAACTTATGTTAAACCACTAGTACCTTTGGCGCGTGGGAAAATAGCGGGCCTCCGGTGGGCCACCGACCTTTTCGGAGGCCGAAACGAAACGACAGTCGCCGATCAGATTTATCAATGGTAGTCGTCGTCGGTCCCGGCCTCCGAATCTTTAGGAGTTTGGGAAAAGAGTCAGTTTCCCTATTTTCCCACTCGGGAAAGGTATTAGTGGTTTAAAAGTTAGGCTACCAGAGTGGCCCAGGGTCACTTTCCCGGCTGGGCCAAAAAGATTTAAAAAATAAAAATAAAAAAATATATATTTTATATTTTTATTTTATATTTTAAATTTGGTAAAGAATTTTGATGTGACTCTGAGGCGAAAGTTGTTCAGTTTATGTTTCTGCATAACATAGTTTTTTTTCGGATTTTTTGGATTTTTTTGTTTTTTGCTGGGACCCTCCCTTGTCCTTGCACAGGCTGGCCACCCGGGACCCGGGCGGCCCGGCTGGTAGCCTAGTTTAAAAGTTTTTTTTTTTTTTTTTTTAATGTTCGGTCGAACACGTTCGAGAGGCGTTCGGTCGAACACCCGAAAATGTTCGGACGTTCGGAAAAGCTCCGAACATGTTCGGTGTGCTACACAGGTCGGGACAAAACGAAGTATCGTTAGTGGGTGACAGACAAAAGATAGTTGTAGATTGTCCATACTTTGAAGACATAAAGCACGCAAGAAATTTTTTATCACTTATGTTCAATGCATAAACTAGATAGCATAAGTTAGCATAGCACATTAGTCATCGACGAGGATGGACAGCAGACTGGGGCGCAACGCTACCGAGAGCGCTGCGCCTCAACTCTTCCAAGGCGCAAAACCGGGTCAGTACGATAGGCTGATGGCGATGAGTGGCAGAGCGGATACACGAAGGAGGTGGCGTGAAGATATCGCATCATGGAGTGAGGTGGTGTGAAAGTTGATAAGGGGGAGAAAGAAGGTTTGTGAAAGCGACAGCGATGGATTAAGTGTGGGGAGGGTGGTTTTTTGCGGGCGTAGTGGGGAAGGTGGTTGTTAGGGTTTGTTTTGGTGGGTTGTTTTCGAGCTTCCTAGTGTATGAAGATGTATCCTGCTGCTGCTGCTTATTTCCACGAGAAGGTGCAATACTAGGTAAGGACACGAGTTCTCCTCTTTTGGGACTGCCTGCGGGGAGCTCTTGGCGGGTTCAGCAGCCTGGTTCTGCAACGTGGCGTGCATAGGCGCTGCGGTCCGTTGTTGTCACCGTTCGTCCTTGATTGACCGGAGTGGTCGAATGGCGGCCGAGATGCCTTGAGGTCGATGACGTGTGGAGGTGAGGTTCGGGAAGGGAGGGTCGTGTGTTGGGTACTCGTAGGTTTCTTCGCTAGTTTCTGGATTTTCTGATTTCCCGATTGACTGGGTATGAGCTTGTATTTGTTCTCGCCTAACGATCAACATGTTGTTGCTAATTACTCTTCTCAAGAGTATTTCTGGATTTCCTGATTTCCTGTTTTTACTGAGTATTTTTTTAGAGTATTTGTATGATCTTGTAGTGTTTTTTGCCTGATGATCAATATGGTTTTCACTGATTTATTTATTTTTTAGTATTTCGATAGTATTTCTTATATGAATTGGTTTCTTTCTAACTAATGTTATCTTGATATTGTTCGCAGTGTTTTTTTGTAATTTCGATTCATGTTCTTTGGTACATAGTTGCTTCCCTTATTGATGACCTTAACTACGATCAGGATTACTCTCTTGATTTTATAGATTCGTGAGTCCAATATTGGACATCTCAGATAAAATTATTAAATCTCGCTTTTAAAATTTTCAGTTCTAAAATATGCTTCAGATATATTTCTTAATTTTTATTTCTGATCTTCAATTTCTAAAAGTATGCTTCCGAAGTATTTTTCTATTTAGAAAAATCTACGTCTGCAAATCTCGACTTCTTAGTCTTGATTACTGTTGATGCAAATTTTGATTCTGATTGGCTTTCCATTAATTGTGTTTCAAAGCTTGCCTGGGTCTTTGTACGGTATATTTGCGGCTTGCTTTGTGAATCTGTAGGGTTCTCCTTAAGGGTTGGAGCCCCTCCCCGTGAGGGTTTCACAAGGTGGGAGGTGTTACCCTTGAAGGGGGGAGGCGGTATTGAGGGATTGTCTTTTTCTGGGTCAGGCTGATTTTGGGTCGGATCAGCATTGGCGGTTGGGGAGAGAAGGCAAGGGGGTGGATGATTATAGCAAGGTGTGTGGATGAGAGGGCTACCTTGCCTGGAGGGGGTGGGGCAGAAGGAAAGAGGGAACTTCAGCCTGTGAGGTATGCTCTAGGGGGAATTGTATGCCTTTTAGGGGGTTGAAGTGTCCGTTTATAGGTTGTTCCGAACTGGGGCCGAGAGGAGAGGGGGTGCCTCTCGGTGGGAGCAGTGTAGGAACAAGGGGTTTGCTTTTTGAGGGAGGAGTAAATTCGATGGTCACACAGTAAGCATATTTTGTGTTGTGGAGTCCCGGAAGAATGTCAGAACCTGCGTCTGAAGAGAGGATAATCCCCTCCTGTCCTCTTTTGGATGTAAGGAATTTTTCCTATTTTTTTCTCCGGTTGGTATCTGATTTTCCTGTTTTTCGAAAATTTCTTAAAGTCTTAAAAGGTTATTCGATAAGCAGGAAGGGGAAGGTCGGTTTTAGCAGGATGGTGCTCGGGCAGAGGACACATTGGTGTCTTTTAGAAGGGCGGGGTGGGGTGACAATGGTCGGTGCTGGAGCAGTTGCTCTCTAACCAGGGGAAGCTTGAGACTATTGGAGCTATGCCGAGGGTGGAAGTCATAACCATCTTGTTCAACATAGTTGATGTCGGGCCAGTGACCCTGTAACTTTGGGGGTTGTGCAACTAAGGAAGTTGTCGAGGGAGGAAGACACGTCCTGTCCGTCATAACTAGTTTGGTCGGTACTGGGGCAGTTGGTGTTGTCTTGTCACCCAAGCAAGGGGGGTATGAGATCTAGCGAGTTCTGGTACGAGAACTTAATACCTGGGCAGTAGTCTTCCCTCTGTGGTGCGGGGAAGAAGCTGGATCGTGGGTGGATTTCGTTTTCCTGTCTTTCTGTTTCTTCTTAGTTGAAGCCAGGTAATGGCCCTGGTATCTCAAAAAAGGCGGGAAAGAGGGGGAGCTAGAATTGGGGGTTGGAAGGTAGTAAGAGGGCTTTCAATAGAGAAAGGTTGTTTGTTAAGGTAAGTAGGTTAGAAGGGCGATGCTGGGACGACACAGGCCGGTGTTGGAGTTTTTGCTCTGTGACCTAGGGGGAGCTTGAGGCCGTGGAGTTATGTCGAGGGTGGAAGGCATAACCAGACCGTTCGACGTAGTCGGCACCGGGGTTTTGGCCCTGTAACCTGTGTCAAGGGCTTGCCGCTTAGGGGAATGTTGAGAGAGAAAGGCATTTCCTGTCCATCAGAACTAGGTTGGTCAGTACTGGGGAGGGTTGTGGGGCCATGTAACCCTAACAGAAGGTGGTATGAGATCAAGTCAGTTCTGGTACGAGGACTGAAAGTCTGGACCGACGTTCTGTCTACTGAGGGGGGGAGCTTCTGGATAGTAGGTTGTTTTAGTTTTGACCCCCCGCTCTCATATTTTCACAAACCTTTTTAGAGTTTTTTTCCTAAATTTTGTAGAATCTACTTTATAGTTCGCAGATTGTTCTTAGCCGAAATCAGGTAATGACCTTGGTATTTCAATTCATTTGTAAAATTCTATATGGGACGCTGAGCCCGGTTCCCAGCACGTGTTGCTCCCCACGAATAAACTGGAGCATTTGTCCCCCCCCCCCCC
>BFEA01000055.1:525587-538363 GCA_003427395.1 Chara braunii
TATACACATCTAGATGTGTATAAGAGACAGAAACTGGATAGCATAAGTTGGCATAGCAAAAAAGTTATCGACAGGATATATTCAACAATATATATCCGTACGTTGAAGCAGATATGTGAACGACTGTCCTTGTTGTGCCAAGAGAAAGTGATAATACATTGCAGCGATCGTCAGATTCACAGTGTGTGCAGAACGCAATCAAGTTTTTTATGTTTATTCGTGTTTTTTTTTTCTTATTATTTTATTTCCGGTTACACTGCATATATAAATTTTGAAAAATCACAAACATTTGTAATTTACATGCTCAAAGTTAACATATACGAATGGGTGCATCAAACATAGTTGTTGTTTTTTTTCTTTTAGTAATTCTTTGTTGTATTGTAAACTATAATTTTTTTGTTTGAAGATTAAAAAATGTTGATAATTGTCGGATTACTGATTTTCAGTAACATTACATAATCAATCTTGCAGGGTTGTAGTGTTCGACATTATTACAGGAAAAAAACAAATTAAGGTGTACCTTATACAACAATGGCAAGCGTCACTCCTGTTGCAGTGCCTGAGGAGGCAGTAATCACCACAACCAACAGACAATTTTCATACGAATACGAGTTAATAGTAAGATGTGAACTTCATGGATGTAAATTGTTTGTAGTTATAGTAAGGTTCACAGAGATCAACGTGTATGACGTGCGAATTTATGGAAGAGAAGGAGAAATGGGAAGCGAGCAAAATTTTGTGGAATGTCATGAAGCAGCTTTGCAAGTCCATGAGAGGAAAAAGACAGCATTGATGTATGAGGGCAAAAAACTTGAAGATTGGTCTGCTTTCATAACCGACTTTGAAAGCATTTTTGTTCTACTTATCCCGACGTGCATGTTAGACGGCTCAAACGATGGGGCAATGTGCATTCTCATCGATAATGCAATAAATAGGACCAACGGGTAACGGGAGAATAGGGAAATATAAGAGTATTCGCGGGGATATACATTTATAAATGATGAGTTGTTAAGTGGTGGACGTCGAGCAATGTTGACATATATGGCGCATCGTATAGCAATGTGGATAAATGTTCAATTATTTACTTATTTGCAGTGTATTTAATGTGACAAACTCGTAGAAATATGACAGGATTCTCAATTTCGTATGAAAGGCAAGAGAGAAAGAAAAAAAAATGGTGCACATTTACATTTGCATTGAATGTTTTCAATTACTGGGGCGGGTTGTTGTATATAGTGGGAAATTTTTCAGAGTGAGAAAATTTATCATATTGACCATCTTATTATATGCACAAAAGGATGTTGGTCTCAAAATATATTACCAAAACTTATTATGAAATAAAAGGAAAGCAAAACGAAAACGCTTATAGCAGCTTATTTGATGCCTTTTCCAACGCATTTCACAAGCGAATTCAAGCATGTTCATTATATTATTCGGTTTTATTAAATAAATGGGAAAAAAAAACATCAAAACTCTTCAAATTTTAAGGTACGTGCACTTGAAAAATATTAGACAATCCAAAAGAATAGAGTTCCCAAGCGAATGTTGAGCAATTTTAGCCATATTATTCGATAATTCAACCCATGGTATCCTATATAATGCGGTAGTAAAATTGCTTGAAAATATAAAAAAGCAAAAAAAAAGAGTTTAAATTCCGTTCAAATAATAAAATATGTCCGTTTTGACGAAATCGTAGTTCTATCGCCTGCCTGCATGCCGACCCTTCCAACTTAGTCTACCTTTCCTTCGTCTGTTTAACATGATGTATCATTGTTGTCGTTGATGGTTAGAAGGCACGATGGTGGATACAAATTCGACAATTCCAAGGATCGTAGCAATCCAATATGAACACACAAACCCGGTGCACCGTGGCGCGAGGGGGAAAACGAGAACTAGCATCAACAACAATTANGTTTGAAGACGGTACGACGAACACAGATGTAGTCATTCCCTTTGCAAAACCCCCTCCTCTCCCACTCTCTTCCACCACCTCCCGCAAACTCTTTCACCCTCTAATCTTCCATGCCTGCTTGTCATCCTGCTCTCTTCTGCATCTCTGGGTTAGCAACCTGATCCTTTGCCACATGTCGTCCTAGGGCACACAGATTTAGTCATTCACTTTGTCAAGCCCTCCTCCTCTCCCACTCTACCTGCTCCTTCCCTCCTTCCATTCTCCCTCTTTCTGGCCCCCCCTTCCCGTTCGCCCAGGTGCTCCTCTCTTCTCCTCTGGGCTCGAAGACTATCATCTCTCATTGATTATAATCCTGCGGCTCCTTGCCGCCGCTCCTTGACTGTCAGGCCCATCTCATTGCCCCAAGTTTTACTTCCTTCCCCCGCCTGCCCCCCGCCAAGGTTTATCCACACGCTTGCACCCTTCATCTGGAGGTGCTACAAGCCCACAATGAGTCCTTGGGGGGGTTAAAAATACTCCTGCCCTTGACTCTCACTCCTGCACAACGAACAACCAATCCAATTCTACATCCATTTTGGGGTGTGATCCCCCCCCTGTATGGGCACATTTTCTTAACTGATACGGCTGCCGGCGAGGCGGCGGGGTGTGGGGGTGTGGGGGAGGGGGAGAGCTAGCATTGCGTTTGAAATGTGCACAAATTGCCCGAAGTTACTGGATCCTTACCGAACAGGCACTGCAGCCTACAAGACCCGCTTTGACTGAGAGGTGGTAGATGGACACAGTGTGAAAGTTGGGGGAGCGAGGGGTGGGGTGGGGTGGGGTGGGGTGGGGTGGGGTGGGGGAAGGGGCATGGACGATGAGGATACGGGTTGTACAGTATGGTGAGGTTTGCCGGCAAGAGAAGAGTCTCACCCTCCACCTGCCCGATAGGTTTTGATTGCCTCTGTTTCGTTTGGACGTCGTCGTCCACTCCGTCCTGCCGTCTGCACTGCCTTCGCTCAGCTCCGGAAACCTCGCCTCTATAAGTCGCAGGTGTACTTGTTCGTCAATCCCAATAGACCTGGGGTACTAGACGGATGGCAATCACCCACAATACTCAGCCACTCGGTTGTCCAGATGAACCCCTTTTGAAGACCGCACCCACGGTGGGCTGAAGTCTTCGCAATCTGGACAAATTCTCAGGGACAACGGGGGAAAAAGAAGTTTCCTCTTTTTTTCGAAAACTTGTTGTTGGCCTCTCGGTGCTCACCAACGGCCATACGGTAACCTTCAAATGTGGCTCCTTGCGCTTTGCGTGAATCCTTTTCGAGGCAATCTGGCCGTAAATCTCGCCACGAACGGGTATCTAGAAAGTCTGTGGATGCTGTCGCACCTCCAGTACTCGTGACTTCATTCCCGCTGGCCGCTGTGCCTGCTCTCTTGCAGCCCGCTCGTGCGTACAGGGACATAGTGAAGCCGATTTGGAGCTCCAACATTTCAGTCCCCCCCAGCAGACCAGTCACCACCATAGCTGCAGCTGGCCTCATGCCTTCACATTCGTGTGCAGCCCGGGCCATGCAAACAACAGTGGACTGTCTTGCTTGTAGACGTGAGGGTAGGACCAAGAAATAATAATAATAATAATAATAATAATAATAATAATAATAATAATAATAATAATAATAATAATAATAATAATAATAACAACAATAATAAATAAATTAAAATTTAAAAAATTAAAAAAATTAAAAATGCAACGACCTGCATGCTGAATCCCGTCATTGCCATGCACCTCGGGCCTCTACTACGTCGACACATCCCAGCCACCTGTCACCACCATTCATCCATTGATTCCATTCTTTTTTTTCTTTTTTTTTTTTAATTCCTTCTTCTTTATGTCCTCCTTTTTTTTTTGAGAAAACAGCCTGAGTGGGTACTTTTTTTTTTTTTTTTTTTTTTGTTGAAAAAGCCCCAGGTGTTGTAGACGCCATGGACCAGAACCACAGCAACCAATGGGTGTGACAGTCCTGACAGGCACCTTCCCTACCCTTTTCCCCATGCAGCGCACCCCCTGTCCCTACTATCCTCCCTCAGTGTGACCACCACTCAGGACCTTCACCCTACCAGTATCAAGGGCAACTTGGACCGGACAGCAGTGACAAGCACCATTCATCCATGACATACCCTGCGATATCCATCCCTGCCGCATGCTCCCGGCTACCCAACCCCTCCACTGTGCTGCCTTCCCCCTAATCCCACCAGCCACCAACTCCGGAACATTCGTATGTAGCCTGCCCAATCTTCCCTGATGCCCGGGCCATGCCGACGGAGTCAACGGACAGGCTTGCTTGTACACATGATAGTAGAGAGAGCAGAGGATTCACTGCGTTAGCGCTAACACTTTGCGTGGTTGCAGCCAGCAGGGCCCGGCTGCCTTCTGCGCACTAGCCGAGGCAAGTCTCAGCACGTGGCCGATGGCTTGGCCATGAACCCGAACCCCACGTTTAAGCAGATTGCTGACGTGGAAGGGACCGACAGTTGGTCCGTGGGTGGGAAGAGTGGGAGCTTAGTCGGCTTGAAGACGCAGAGAAAGGACAAGCGATCAGCCAGACCTTCGGAGGGTGGACACACGTGGCGGTCCTAGCGGCGACGGCTTCATCAGAACACCTCCAACGACAGGCAGATGCATGGCTTTGCGAACTGGAAGATACACGACGGCGCATGGAGAAGATAGTCGGAGACTTGTTCGCCGTGGCCCAAGCCTGGCCGGTGGCGGATTGGGGGGAGTCGACACCGGCTGCATGGCTGGAAGACAAGTGTCGTCAACTGTCGAATATCCTCTGGCAGAGCGAGGAGGATCCCGCGCTGGAAGATTTTGCTGATTGGCCGAGGGCTGAACCTATCATAATGAGCTGCAACATCATCTTCGACGAAGGCGCACAGCAGGGGGCAGAGATGAAGGAGAAGCTGATGATTGCAGCGCAGTCTGAGGCTGATGTCTACACTTGTATGGAACAGTCCGCTTCGCGCTTGCCATCATTATCAGCGGCGGCCGCATCTACATCAACAGCGACCCTGACATCAACAACGACCTTAACATCAGCGGCATCAGCATCAACAGCAGTGCTGCGACCGTCACCCCCAGCGTGCATCATTGCATCATCTGGCGAATCGGGGGCTACACCAATCATATCGACCTCAACTATGATGACTCAGTCTGCTCCTGCGAGCATCACTATCTCATCTCGTGAATCAGGGGCTCAGCCAATTTCAAAAACTACAGTCAAGACTACATTCAATACAACTGACGAATTGACAACACTGTTGATCTCAATGACACCAATAGCGCCGCCGCCGGCGACATCTACAATGCAAACATCAACAACAATGACTGCTGTTACAGCTCAAGCAGCATCAATCAAGGTATTAAGTACAACTCCGCTTCCGCCGGCCTTCCCTGAGCGCGGGGTGGATCCAAGCGCCCTCGAAACGGTGCTTGCAATAGAGCCAGGGGATTGGCGGGGATTCTTGGCTGGCAGTTGCGCGGAACATCCCGGATCTCTTCTTGCACCTTTTGCACGGACGAGGGTGGAATTGGCCGGGTCTGATGGTGGGGGCAGGTATGGTGGGCAAGGTGAGGAGGGTTCGTTTCCATGGGATGGAGGGGGAGATGGGGAGACTTATGCGGTGGTTTTCTACGCGGTGAGGAGAGTGCGGGAAGTAGAGTGATTGAATGTTGCCTTGCTGCCTCGCTTTCTGAGGGGAAAGGGTTTCAATTACCGATGTGCTTTTATCGCTGTGTTATCCTAATTAGTGCCCTCCCTTCGGGTTGGTTGACCTAATTTCTCAAAAGGAAGGCCCGTGTCACGTTCTCAATGCTAGGATGTTCCAGTATGTGCGCTATGCCATGATTTGGTATGAAGATTTGCAGGCATAGATTCGACTGTTCTTTCAATTTGTGTGCTGCCCTTGGGGCTGGGTTTGTGTTAATGACTGTTGCTCAGGGGAAATACGATGTAATTACAAATGAATTACTAGACTCTCTTTTCTCCATTGGCATTCTCTCTGCCCTGTTCTAATCTCCCCCACTCCTCATGGCGCAGAAGGGTTAGAAGTAGGCATAATTGAGGAGAGTAGAGTAGAGCTTGAATTTGTGCACAACGGGGTTAATCCTTCCTTACTGGGGAAGCAATCAATGCCCCTTGCTCATGCTATATTCGTGTCGAACAGGGAAGCTGTCTCCAAAGGAGCAGTGGCTGAGGCTCTTCCAGCCCTAATGGGAAGAGGCGTGTGTGTACGCGTTGTAATCAATTTCGTAATTGGAGCCTTGGGCACTGGGCCCTTTTCTTTTAAAAAAAAGAAAAAAGGACAAAAAGAACACAAAAAAAAAAAACAGCAAAATTTTAAAAACGACCTGCATACAGAATCCCGTCATCGCTCTGCACCCCTCTACAACCTCCACACATCCCACCCACCTATGACCAGCATTGATCTGCAATGTGCTATGCCGTCTCTATAGCTCCTGCAGCACAATGTCAGCCGCCAACACCTCCCCTGCGCTGCTCATCCCGCAACTCCCAGTCCCTTGAGCTTCGTGTGTAGCATGCGCAATCGACCCTCTAGCCCAAGCCATGGCAACTGACTGTCTTCCTCGTCTATGGTAGGAGATGGCTGGAAAAGAAGACACCAAAGAAAAAAGGCTTTTTCCGCAGTGGCTTTTGGTTTTGCTACCAGATCACAGGTTGCAAGTGCCTGGGAAAACCGGACGATGGCTTTTCCCTAGGGCTCCTGCCGTAGCTGCCCGCGGACCTTGAGGTGTTGCGCCTGGAGCCGTGATCTGAGGAGCAAGTATAGAAAAGAATTCTATTTCAGCTTCCTCCTCCTCCTGTGTGATGAGCCCCTCGCCATGTTCGTTGATCCGACATTGCTTGAAGGGTGAGTGGAGTACCAGCCTTGGGTCTCCCATTGCGGCATCTGCATGTGGCCAAGCGGCAGAGCCTGTAGACACCCCTGGATTGCCTTGCCCTGCTGCTGCTCCGACAGCAGCGTGTGTGTTGTGAGAAGGACCGCTTGCGGTGCCTGGGGAGGTTGAGGGCCGAAGGTCGTATATTGGGTTGACGTAGGAGATGTAGGCATTAGTGTTTGGTAGGTGGGGGGCTGCGGAGCTGGGGCCGGCTCTTGGGATTACTGTGGTCATGGTTGTGGATGTAGGTGTGTCGGGGGGTTGGTGTGCAGGAGGGGAGGGGCCTTGTGAACGAAAGTTGTGTATGGGAGCACCTAGCTGGAGTAGGGGAGGGAGGAAGGGGCAATCAGGGGTGACCAGCTGAGGGGAGGAGAAAAAGTTTGAGGTCAAGGGGGGATTTGGTAAGGGGATCGGGTCGTGTGGGATGAGAACTTGATTGTGCTGCTGTAGTGGAACAGCCATATACTGCTGTGGTTGAACTGGGTCATAGGGAACAATGGGGCCTGGGATCTGGGCTGCTGGCGGGTGGCTGAATGGGGCTAATCCCAGCTGGTTAGTTGCTTGACTTGAGGCGAGCAGGGGTGGTTGTGGAACAGGTGGGTGCTAATGAACAGGGGCCTGGGTGGTGGCAAGGGGGGGAGGTGGTCGGGGAAGATTTGAGGGTGAGGGGCATCGGGCGAGGGGAGGGTGATTCAGCACCTGTCTAGGGGCCGAGGGGGCGCCGCGTCCACCCTGGCTGCGGGCCCTCCCTCTTCCCCTGGATCGCCTGCCCGGGGGCATGCGTTCGTTGAAACGTGGGCAGGCTGGGTCGAACTCATCGTGGTACCACCAGAGGCATTTCTGGCACAACGGGGTCCCTTGATTCGCTAGCTGGATGCGCATGGGTTGACCGGAAGGGCGCCAGAGAACGATCCATCCTAGGAAGTTCTCTCTTGCGGAGGGATGGGAGTCGATCTTAACGTTCCCCAGTCTTGGTTCCTCCTCTCTCTTCTCTGGAGGGTGCATGTGCAAGATTGGGCCTATTACCCTGTTTACTGCATCTCTCAGGGAGAACATAGCTCCCAAAGGTACTCGCAGTGCTATGATGCGGTATCTGGCTTCTGCCTCTGCGTCCCTCAGATCATTCAGTTCTTGCTGAGTCATCCAGGGTCTGAAAGTCACTTTGACCGGGCCCTGTCTGGTGGGGATGAAATCTTGTCCCTTGGATATCATCCATTGGGCAATTTGTGTTGTGTGAGCTACGTATGACAGGATGTTTGGTCCTTCCCTATGTGTCCGGCCCCGCTTATGTGAAGAATTGAAGTTGGGGTCTTCAAACCATACGTCCTTATAGATTCGTAGGAATTGCTCCCTTTGGGCTACCGAGAAACTTGCGGCCCTTGAATCAAAAATTGCAATAACGGTGCGTTCCTTTAGCCAAGCTACTGTGGCTGTGGCAACTTCCTCACTGATGTTGAGGTAGTCTATGTCATCGACTATTTCTACTTCACCAAGGGAGAAGGGGGTTTCTGGGAAGAGTCCGTTGTCATAGCAGCTGTCTAATAGTGTTCTTATCCGAGGGAGATCGCCTGTGTGTATGTAGTGGCGGCCCTGGTCCTGGGACCATGCCTCCAAGGGGTGATGTGCAATGTGTGTGGACTGGTTGTATGGGGGGTAGGGGGAATGTCGGTTATTGGGGTGAGTAGTATCTCTGATGAGAGCTGGGACCAGTTATAGAGGGGGCTTGGGGTTACCATAGGTTGGGTTGTGTAGTCTGGGTCGCAGTCTGAGCGGGAGTCTTCGTGGGGGGGGGCGGCCAGGGTAAGCTATGTTCATGGGGGTGCATGCGATTGAGGATTGGGTGATGTGCTGAGCAGGGACACGCGAGGCTAATTGTGTTGTCTGGAAGGGGCTAATTGTGGGGGAGTGTATGGGGTATAGGGAGGGAGAATAAGGGTTGAAGGGGCTAGGGATGGGAACTACAGGGGGGAGGGGAGGAGCGGGGGTTGGGAGAGGTTGGGACGAAGGCGAGGGCGTTGACTTGAGAGGCGGGGTCCGGGCGGGCAGAGGTGCATGTGTGACAAGGATTGGACCAGGTGTGGTCTGGGGAGGATAGGGGGTTTGTGCTGGGGGGGGTGTTCGGGGTGTTGTGTGTGCGTTGGGGTGACAGTCCTTTCGGGGACTGGGGATTGGGTTTGAGAAGCAGGAATGGGCGGGGGGGAAAGGGACGGTGGAAGACTGGGTGTGGTTCGAGTGCGGGTGTCGGGTTTCTTTTTTTCCCCCTTAAAATTGCTGCAATCTATTCGTGGGGAGCAGCATGTGCTGGGAACCGGGCACATCGTCCCTTATGATGGAAATACATTCATGATTGATGATCATTGATGATAATTTGGGATGATTGAGGATCATTTAGGATGATTTAGGATTATTCAGGATGATAAGAGATAGATGATGACTAATCAGAATGATTGTCTACTCAGCACTCAAATACTACCCTATCCCTAATTTCCTGTATCCATTCCAGCCAACCAATCTCAACTGAGCCTGTGCTGTGCACCAATCAGGCCTCTTCCTGGTCTCACACCCCAATCTGGCTTGGTTACAGGGAAGCGCTACCCACCCCAGCTCCGACCATCGTCGGCCAGATTGTAGCCATTAGTCAAGTTTGCAGATCGGCTTCCTCCATTGGCAATCCCAGACCTCTATACAAAGCCTCAAGCTCCTACTCAAGCAGGTTACAGGGTACTGCCCCGGCCAGCGTCATTCTGGCACCAACTCGACCTGGCCATTACACAAAAAGGCTCAATTAGGAAATTAGCTAAGCTAGAATGCCAACTAGAAATCTAGGATCTGATAATATCAGAATCCTGATAAAAAAACCTTTCTGATAATGAAATTTGACCAGTACCCTGAGATGATCACAAAGATGATGGATAATGTTGAGGATGCTGATGACAGTATTTACTTGACTTGTGGGCAAAATGTAATGCCAAGAGGGTAAGGTAGGTGGGTACGTTAGAGAGGGGAGAATAAGGCGGGTGAGAGCAGACGAGGTGAGATTGTGCCGAGGGGATTGGAGTTACCTGCCGCTGGCATCTATGTGTCGCTTCCTTGCAACGTTAGGAGCAACAAGATTAGTTTTGGCAATTTCCTGCCCTAGTGCTGGTGATGATGACTAGCCGGGCAGCGTGACTGAAATATGTATTTCCACATTGTGGACAGGGCGCAGGCGCCTGTCCGGGTACACTTATTACTTGCTTCAGCTGTGAATCGATTCTGGCTCGTCAGTTCACCTCCATATCCCCCCCTCTCCCAAGATGGGTTTGTCCGGCGATGGCGCGGGGCGGGACGGCAGGCAATGGCCACTTCCCCTGGCTGCAAGCCTGCCTGCTGGCTGACAAGTCCGGCTCTCCTGAACCCGTGCGCTACGACGGAATGCTCCGCGTCGGCCGCTAGCGCCCTCCCCCCCCAGGCCCTTGATTTTCCCTCTGTTTGTTCGGGCGACTATGGATGCATTCCCATTGCGCTGTACATTCTCCACATCGTGGTCCAGGTACATCCACAATCGTTTTTCTTTATGTTTTTGTCTCTTCCCTGTCGAAGTAATACTAGCGTGCATTCTGCACTTGTGACCGCCGATGTATCAGACATAGGAAAATAACAATGTACTTCAATATGGGCCAGATCCCACTTGCAAAGAGGATTGGAATAAGTGTCTGAACCAGGACGTGTTCCAGGAAGAGATGCAGAAAAGCAGATCAATTACAGTTTTTGCACCTCTCCACAAACACGTCCAGATTCAGACACTTATTCCAATCGTTTTTGCAAGTGGGAAGAATACAAATTTGCAGTAACCTCCAAAGGTTACGGCAATTTCCCTCCCCCCCGGCTCCGCAGGCTGCTGACAAATAGTACCCCAAATAAGGTTTTTGGGAAAATGCAAACTGGGTGTGACTAGATCTCTTTTTTTTTTTTTTTTTTTTAAACACCCCTACCCGTGATAGTGGTCGGTAGGTAGTGTGAGGTGAAATTGAGAGAAGAATATAGCTATTTAAAAAAAAAAAAAGAAGAAGATAGTGGTCTCAACACTATTTCTAGAGGATTTTGGGGATTCTGCGGACCTCAGCTGGTAAGGCACAGAAGTTGCGTTTAGGAGTGACGGGTTCAATCCCCATTGTTCTCACATACATGCCTGGGCAAGCTTGGTGTTCTACCAGCTAGAGATAACCCGTTGGCCCCGCAAGCCAGCATTGGCAGGACCTTGGCCTATGTCGTTGGTTGCTTTGCAGCAACTATATTGGCCATTAGACACCGCTAATGTGGGGTTGGGCGGGGGGGGGTAAGGGGGTGCTCGGCACTAGCACCGCCGGTTTCCCCCATCGGCAATGCCAGCCCACCCCGTATCACCATGATGAGGGGCTGGTCCGGCCTTGGTCTCGCACCACTCCTGTGGTGCAGAACTAGCGACAGGATGAGATAGGTGAGAAAGATGAGTATGTAGATAGATTGCGAGAAGAATATTAGCTTAGTTATAGAAAAAAAGAAAAACAAAGGAGTAGTGGATCGAGGCCCCATACCTAGTGTCCAAAGCACTGGTGCCATAGGGCTCGTCCGGCTATGCTTCGATTAGGGCTGAGTAGGGTAAGCGGGGCTCTGCTTAGCCCTGGTACCCGCAACAGCTGTCCTGTCAGGTCACCCCCACCAAGAGATGATCAGAGGGTGATAGTCCTCAGTGGTAGACACTGAGGTAAGATCGTGGGAATAGGGGCCCGGTGCGCCGGGAAGAAGGTCACCCCCAAGAGATGAGTGGAGGGTGATAGTCCTGAGTGGTAGACACTGAGGTAGGATCGTGGGAGTAGAGGTGCGCAGCGAAGAAATTGCGAGAGTGGGAGGTTGGGAGGGAGTCTCATAGGAATGGGGGGCCTCTATAGACCATCTGGATAACCACATGGCCCATTGCCAGAGGTAACTGTCATATGTCTAGAATCCAACCTCTATAACAACCTGGCCTTGCTAAGAGTTGGACGCCACAGGAATGCGGAAAGGAAGAATACTTCAGAATCTGTGAAACTATTTCCGGGACCCCACAGGGAGCGGAGGACCTTATTGCAAGAGCGAAACATCTTCCAAATAGTGGTTTCCAGGACCCGACAACCCGCAATTTATGGCGTGGAAGAACACGTATGGCCATTTTCACATCGACTGCGGCGTGGAAAAGTCGCTCAGGAGGACTTTTCGCTGCGATTTTGTGTTGAAAGTCGAGAGTGAGGAAGGGACTGCGCGGGGTACTTTCCAAGGTTGCAGTCACCGTTTGAACCACATGCGGGGGCAAGGTCATTCCTTTGGCCCACCCCACGCCTTCTGGACATTCGGCCACTTTCCTTTTCGGGACGCTGGCCAGGGACCTTTCCTCAGTTGCGCAGTTTGCCGCAAAATGCAGTCCGCTATGGGATCCCAGCAAACCAGTTTTCCACGGCGGGGTACTTTCCAAGGTCGCGGCCACCATTTGAACCACATGCGGGGGCAAGGTCATTCCTTGGGCGCACCCCACGCCTTCTGGATATTCCGCCACTTTCCTTTTCGAGACGCTGGCCGGGGACCTTTCCTCAGTTGCGCAGTTTGCCGCAAGATGCAGTCCGCTATCGGATCCCAGCAAACCAGTTTTCCACGTTTCTGAAATTGTTCGGCCGCTTTTTATGGCCAAACGTTTTTTCCGTTGTGTTTCCTGTGGGGTCCAACCCTAAGGGCAGCACCCCACAGGCCCGCAGAAAGGAAAAACTTCGCTGCAAAACTGTTTCCAGGACCCCACAGCCTGCCGCAAACGTCCTGGAAAAGGTGAAATTTCTTTCGCAAACCCTTTTCCAGGACCCCACAGACCAAAGATTGCGGCTTGGAAAAACATCAATTTGTGTTTTCACATAGTCCGCAGCCTGGAAAAGTCTC
>BFEA01000055.1:538713-554011 GCA_003427395.1 Chara braunii
CACACCCAGACGGTCCAGGTCGCTGGGTTCCAGAAGACCCCGCCTCTGAAGGCTGGGTTTTCTACCGAAAGGCTATCAACAAACCAGGGGAGTGGAAATGGGAAGGAAGGGGCCGGCCCCCCAAATCCCCCGCTAACTTCACAACATCCAATCGATTGGGGGGAGTGCTTTGGGGAGGGGCAGCCTCCCAGAGAGATAAGGCCAGCACTTCAGACCTGGAGCATCAACAGAACCAACACCACCAACAGCAGCAGCGACATTACCAGAAGCAGCAGCAGCAACACCAACAGCAACATCCACAACCACAACCACAGCCACATCCTTGGTCACAACCACAACCATTTCAACCGCATCACCCACTACAGCTGATGCAGAATCAGCAGAATCACAGCCACATCCACCACAACCACAGCCACATCCACAGCCACCACCACCACAGCCACCACCACTACAGCTGATGCAGAATCAGCAGCAGAGCCAACAACTCCAACAGCAGCACCCCCACAACCAACATCCACAACAGGGCCAGAACCGCCCACAGAACCAGCAACAGCTGCATCAGCCACAGCAGCAATGGCAACAGCAGCAGCAGCCACTGCCGCAGCAGCAACAACAGCAGCAACAGCAACAGCAACCGCAGCCCCACCCTCAGCAACCACAGCGACAGCAGCACACCTCGCAGCTTAGCCAGCGACAACAGCAGCAGCAACAACAGCGCCAGCAGTGGCAGCCGCAGCAATCCTCGAGCCTCACTGTCATACAGGGATCACAAGAAACGAGGGACAAGGGAGAGAGGTGTATCCCCCCCCCCTCCCCAATCTTGCGTATAGGTGCCCCACCTGTGGCCCGGGCATGGGATAAGGAAGAAACACAGTCCAGGATTCTCAACAAATGGAAAGAAAAAATTTCGGAGAGAGTGGCTGGCTATGGCAGGGCTGATCAGGACAGTCCCCTGCCACCTACCCGCGGTGCCCAAATGACAGTGACAGAGGGTGACATGGAAGGGGTGGAGAGAACACTGGATGATCCATCAGGCAGTCTTCCGATGGACCAATCGGGCCCGCCCCCCCCGGGAGTCCAGGACATGGTGGTTACAGAGGATCACCGCTTGTCTCAGTCAGGGGGGAGCAATATCCACACAGCACAACCAACAACGATGATGGTTTACCCGCAAAACACAGCCTCTGAGGTACAAAACGGCCTGATGTTGGGTGACAACAGACAGGGGGACTGTAACTATACCCTGCACCCACAGTTAACGACAATGCTGCACACGCATAACCACCAACTGTTGCAGCCCCCCCTGGTCCAAGAAACGGGGAATGGCATATGGGCCTCCCACCTACCCCCCCTCCATGAGTTGGGGGGAGCGCAGATGCCCTGCGCACAATTAAGGAGTGGCCTGGCGTGGGAACAATTAAGGAGATTGGCCCCTCAGACAGGGGACACCGTGGACCCAACCATGTGGCTAGAGAACAGGGAATGACCCATCCCAAGAGGCACAACCAAGGAGATTGAGCCGCTTCAAATGACAAACAAGGAAGCAGGTAGGAAAAATATTATTAATGACCCTTTCTAGCCAACTATTCTCAAAACATGGAAGAGGCTTCCCCTACCGGATAAACACTTCCCCCAACGATGGGAAGAAATTAACCGGCAACCATTATTCAATAACATTTGGATCAGAGACTCTCAACGCATCATACTACATTGTAACGACAACCCATGGAAAGGATGGATCAGAAAGGGGGTAACTAGGATCAAAGACATTTGGGATGAAGACTCTCTTGATTGGATTCCCCCACACCTTCTCCACAAGAAGCTAAAACTTTGTCATCACGTAGACAGTAATTTTGACAGAATTGTGGAATTGATCCCTATTGAATGGTTCAGAGTGCTCAAGAGAGGGAAGAAACTCCAGGAAAGCGATTGGGTTGCTACGAAGGGGAATCCACAAAGGGTAGGTAATATCATCCTCATATCCCCAAACAAGGAGACCTTAATTACCCCATATGTACTTAAAAAGATAATGTAATAAACCTTAACAACGACATTGTCCCAATATGGATACCTGAAGAAAGTATCTTCAGAATCAAAGTCATTTTATTGGACGCTCAGTCGTGTCTCGCTTTCAGACCATCCACATCTATCTCGGACCTGCCTATAGCCCCTGTGTGTTGGACGTGGGGAACCAAAAACAGGCTCAATAAGAATTTTAGTAGGCACTTACATACCTTATCTGTCAAATCAACATATCGGATGATTAGACAAAAAATAAATATGAAGGACAAGGTGATGGAGAGATGGATGAAACAGTTAAATATCAGTAAGGATGACCTGAGAGGCATTAAATGGTTTAAGACCAAACCGTCCAAGATAGCCTCCATTCAGTGGAAGATTGACCACCGGTGCTTCCCCACCAATGACTGGCTGATAGACAGATCATCACTGGAGAAAAGGTGCATTGCATACCCATGGTGCAAACTCTGCAAAGCAGCGTTCCCAAGTAGAAAGATACCAGAAACGATAGAGCATATATTTCTTGAGTGTCCTCGCTCAGTCTGGCTGTGGCGGTGGTGGGATCGAATATGGGATCAATTAGAAACTAAACATAAATGGCCTTGGGATTGAAAAGCAATCTTGTTGGCGCACGGGTCCCCAGAACCGGAGGATAACTTCACCCAAAATATGTTCACCTTAGGCAGAAGAACGGTTCTCTGGGCTATCTGGCAGAGGGGGAACACCTATGAATGGGGAGGGTGTCAAATTAGTTGGCCCGGAACTCACAGACAACATAAAACAGCAAATTCAAACTCACATACACGATCAATGGACCATCCTCAAAGAAAAAATCCAATTTAATTCTTCTAAAACATAAATTAAAGAAATATTCCAAAAATTCAGCAGTAACTGGCTGGGTGGGGGAAAAAGGGGAAAAATCGGGAAGGTGGAATGGGAGGATGCTGAAATGAAGGAGGAACAGGACCTCACTATATCTGGCACCCCACTATGGGTGAAGAGGCATGTTTCAACTGTGATCACAACATTATTTATTTTTCAAATGTGAGGGACGTTGGACCCGCTTTCCAGCAGGTGCTGCTCCCCACCAATAGACGGAGCCTCCCAGGGAATGCTAGGGTAGTCTGCTTTTATCGGCTACTCTAGCATCAACCCAGGGCTTTTTCCAAAAAAAAAAAAAAAAAAAAAGTAAGGTAGGGGGAGCACAGAACGTATCTGGGCGACATTGCGGTCAGATGCATTGTAGCCGAAAAAATGAGGAGCTACCATCTTCGTTTGTGTAAGGCGTATTGTCAACTTTATTTTGTTTGACCATTTTTTTGTTTTGAGTTTTATTATGTTTGTTTGAATCTGGTCGAAACTATTGGCAGATACATCCGAAACAAGACGAACACAACACACCCTCCCGACATTACTGTATCGGACCAGCATGATAACCTGTAGGCATTTATTAGCATTATAGTGTTGTTGTTGTTGATTATTATATTACTATTATTATTTTTTATTATTTATTAATGGGGATAGATGATTCAATCATTAATCTTGATCAAGGAAAACCTAGTGAGCATGAGTCACCAGCTTACGCTGATTATGTTCCTGCCTATGTACACACCACCGTCTTTCCCACCGATTGAAAAGTCCAATGAAAGTGTTTGGAACGCGGTAATCTTGGCGGGATGCTGCTAAGGGTGTTGTATGAAGTTCATTGAACCTTATTATTTAAAAGAAAGGAGGAGATACACAGAACAGGAAGAATAGATAAAAAAAGAGGAAGAAAAAGGAGGAAAAAGAAGAGAGGTAAAGAGAGAAAGAGACAGAGATAGACAGACTTACATGATAGACAAAGACAAACAGACGGACATGACAGACAAAGACAAACAGACGGACATGACAGACAAAGACAGACAAACGAACATGACACACAGAGACATACAGACGAACAGATAGACACAGAAAAAGGGAGAGAGGGTGTTTTTGGTGTATGCAGGTGGTCGACATTGGTATTGATGTCATGTATATTGGTCTGTGAAAGTCGAAGTGAGCTTGTTTCCCTAACGTAGGTAGGATAGGCACGACAGGTAGAGTAGGCTGGATGGTGGGCGCCAGACAGTAGGAGAGACATTGAATACTGCGTTGGTATGGCCCGCGGGCTTGGACATTGGCTCACAAGCTCACTGTATTGCTCTTATTTGGATAAAATCTTAGTGTATTTGTACTCTCTGGCTCTTTTCCGATACGAATACTGCGCAAGAAGGATATATGTCGTCCTCTTGGGTGATCCTGCAATCTGAGTCGTTGTAGTCATTTGATGCTTCATGATGTGTTGAGTCTGCTTCTCCACATGTTGCGTTTCTGCTTCAGCACCTGCCCTATCTCTACTTAGACGGGTGATGTGTCTTTGCGTCGACACATTCTAAGTATGTGCTTCGTCACTAGTTGCCTCCTTTTTGTTCAGAAAACGAACACTAGTTAGATATATATATATATTTACATATAATATATATACATAGAAAGAAAAAAAGAAAAAGATAGACACAAATAGTTAGACAGGCAGATATAGATAGACAAACACAGACAATCAGACAGACAAATACCGACAAACAGACAAACAAATACAGACACACAGACAGACAAAGAGACACAGAAAGAGAGAGAGGAGAGGAAGACAGAGGGGGGTAGAAAGGAGAACCCGGTACCTTTGATGAGGATGCTGGTATTGGGCTGTTGAATTTCACACCGAGGAATGTTTGGTGACTGGATCGCCGAAACTGGTAAATGATGGGGCTTTTAAGTTGCGCATATTTGGACTTTGCATCTCTGGTTTCCAATGTGGGTTTCGTGTGATGTCCCAAGGCGCGTGTATGTGCGTATGTCGTGTGTTTTTCTGTATACGTATATATGTGCGTGTCGTCATATTCACTATACACTCGAATTAAGCAATAATTGTTCCACGCTACTTCGTTGGGTTTTCACGAACACATTAGGGTGGTTGAACTCGATAGACCGCCCAGGGTGCAGTTGGCTGATGGGTAGGGATATACCGCATGGCCTCGGATCGACAATATCCCTAAGTAAAAGGGTCGACTTTACAACAACCTTTTGGCCCTAAGCAGACTGGCGGCTCAAACCCCTGACAAGAGAGGGAGTGAGTCTGATAATTCAAACTAACATGACACATTCATAAAACTTACAGTGTGTATATGCGTGTGCGTTTTTATCAGTGCGGGAAAACGTCTCTCGCCTGTGAATGTGTAAGTGCGCGCGCGCGAGAGAGAGAGAGAGAGAGAGAGAGAGAGAGAGAGAGAGAGAGAGAGAGGATGGGGATGACAGTGTAAGGGCACATACCTAGTTTTGACAAACAACTCTTGAAGGTTGACTTCTTCGTGTACTTCGGTTCTATTACTGATGTCAACTGAATGCATTGTCAATTCGTAGTTGTTAGTAGTTGTGTGATTGTAGTCTGGGTGATGAGTGTCAAGTAAGAGAAAAACTCTGAATACTTATGTCAAGGATGACAAAAGCATGTTCTCACCGACATTCAGATTTAAAGTTTTGGTTTTCCATTGGTGGAATGTCAGTGCATTACTCCCTTTCGAACAGTACAGGACTTTCTGGCTTTCAATATGATCTCGTAATCTGCAGTCTGTCTATCCGTCATTTCCCGTTTCCTTTTATGATTATTATTATTATTATTATTTATTGTTATTATTATTATTATTGTCAGGGTAACCGGCGTTCGGGACGGGCCGAACGCCCGAACCCGAATGCCCGAACATATGGGACCCCTTGGGGATGCGTTCGACCGTTCGAGCCGAACGAGGACCCAAAAAAAAAAAAAAAAAAAAAAAAAAAGATATGTTAAAAAAAAAAAAAATTAAACAAGATTTGTCTGAGCATTACATTCAAATTCCTTACCAAATTTGAAAAAAAAAAAAAAAAACGAAAAACAAATACTAATTTAAAAAAAAAAAATTAGTGAGTGCGCGAGCACGTTTTTGACACCGCCATCTTTGGCGATTTTTCATTTTTTTTTGGCACAACTAAATTCTCTAAAAATTTACAGATGTGTACTTCACATAATGCAAAACCCACTAAAAATATTTCAAAAAATAATAAAATTGTTTAGACCCCGAACTCAAGTGAAAACAAAAAGTAAAAAATAGGAAAAAAATTGTGGGCGAGCATGTTTTGACACCGCCATCTTTGGCAATTTTGAATTTTTATTTGGCTAAGACAAATGAATTCAAATTTATAGGCATGTAACTCAGGTCATAGAGAACTCACATAAAAAAAAATAAAAAAAAACAAATTATTTTTAAGCCCCGAAATAATTTTTGGCGGGGGCCGAACGCCGTCGAGTTCAGACCCCGTACGGGACCCCGAACGCCCATACGTACGGAAGTCTGCTCGGGTCCTCCGTCACGGTACGTACGGGCTGGTGACCCTGATTATTGTTATTATTAGTATTATTATTAGTATTATTATTAGTATTATTATTATTGTTATTTCAGTAGTTGTGACCCCAACAAGCCTCGTGCCCGCATTCAGTGAAGGCAGGCCTGGATATCCACGAGAGGCCCCTACCTCAACAATTTCCAAAGTGCTGCATGCAGGTTGTTGAAGTGCAACCGGGGCCTCACCTCGGGGGTTCTTCCGAAAGAAGCAAATGCGTAGATGGTGGCGCCCAGGGCATACGCAGCGTAAGGTCAACTTAGTAAGAAGGGGCCTCTAGTGCCCTCCCTCCTACCCCGCTCCGACCTTTTTTTTTCAGACAGTGTTGCATCTCCGTTTTTGTATAGAGTTCCAAAGTGGGTCTCAGATAGTGCTGCATGTCTGTTTTTGTATAGAGTTCACGCCTGCAACGCTCAGGTTTTCTAGCGTCCTCCCTCCTACCGCTCCGGCCTTTTTTTTCGCGAGTGTGCCTCCTGCCCCGACCATCAGAACGAGATGGCGCTGTCATCTAGCATTGTAAGAGGGCTGTCATGTAGCGCAGAGAAATTTGTGAGCGCTTCTATAGTTCTTGAGTCTGGAGTAAGTGGAGCGATGCTTCTTTTTTCAAGAGTTCTAGACCTCTGACAACTCTAGAAGCACCCACAATTCTTTTTTGGAGTCTAGTGTAGTGGAGTGAGACCCCCTATGAGCGTTTTTTTTTTTGTTTTTAGTGCACCATGAGACAACGCCAGCCCAGTCTGACGACCGGGACTCCAAACACACTCGTGAAAAAGAAAAGCAACATGGGGGGTAGGAAGGAGGACGCTAGAAATCCGAAGCGTTGCAGGCTGTGAACTCTAGATGCTTCGTAAGTGCCCTTGGAAAATGCTTTCTGACAGCTCTCGTAGGGTGTTTTCATGAGTTGGTCTCTAGAGTAAGGGCATACTCACATGGCGACCCCAAATCCGCAAAATATGCGGATTTCGGAAGTGCCGATTTGAGGTTTTGGGCATGGTTCACGTCACACTACTGTACCTTTTCAGGGCATACTCACACGGGGACCTATAATCCCAAAATCCCAAAAAGAAGGGGAAAAGGCGGGTCACACGGATCTACCAAATTTACAAATGTACTATTCCTGTGCCCATTTGTCAGCGGCCTCGGAAGCCGCGGGGCAAGGGATTTTGCGGTCATCTCTGGAGGTGACCGCAAATTCCCTTTTTTTTTCTTGCATTTTCTTCAAAAATTGGCAAAAATTCATTCACAAACGTTATTGCACAATTTGTGGATGGCGCCGTGTGACCAGCCAAGTACCAAATCCCCATTTCTCCAGACGGCCGCGACCTTGTCCCATTTGAAAAGGTACAGCAGTGTGACGTGAACCATGCCCAAAACCTCAAATCGGCCCTTCCCAAATCCGCATATTTTGTGGATTTGGGGTCACCGTGTGAGTATGCCCTCAGATGGGACAAGGTCGCAGCCATCTGGAGAAATGGGTATTTGGTATTTGGCTGGTCACACGGCGCCATCCACAAATTGTGCAATAACTTTTGTGAACGAATTTTTGCCAATTTTTAAAGAAAATGCAAAAAAAAAAAGGGCATTTGCCGTCACCTTGCCCGCGGCTTCCAGGCCGCTGACAAATGGGCACTGGAATAGTACATTTGCAAATTTGGTAGATCCGTGTGACCGGCCTTTTCCCCTTTTTCTTGGGATTTTGGGATTATAGGTCCCCGTGTGAGTATGCCGAATTCCCCCCCCAAAAGGTAGAGGACTGGTCACACAGATTTGCCGAAGTCCTAAATGTACCATTCGTGTGCCCATTTGTCAGCGGCCTGTGTACCCGCGGGGCAAGGGAATTTGTGGCCTCCTCTGGAGGTGACGGCAAATGCCCTATTTATCTTTTCGCATTTTCTTCGAGAATTTGTGACAATTCGTTCACGAAAGCTCTTGCACAATTTGTGGACGCTGCCGTGTGACCAACAAAGTACCAAAAAGCCATTGGTCCAGACGGCCAGGGCCTTGTCCCATCTGAAAAGGTACAGCAGTGCGACCGGAACCAAGCCCAAACCCTCAAATCGCCCCTCCCAAATCCTCATATTTTGTGGATTTGGGGTCGCAGCGTGAGTATGCCCTAGGTGGAGGAAGGCGTCACCGATGAAAAGTCTAGAGTCTAGAGTTGTGGAGCGAGGCCCCTTGACGAGGTAGGTGCTGAGTGCCGGGCCGAGGAAAGGGTGGGGTGTCGTCATGCGACTGAAAAAAAACGGAATTCCAAACGGCTCGGGCGTCGCGTACTGCCCCAGTGAATGCAGAAGACGTACCTTTACGCGCGCTGGTTTAATTCCAAAGTAACTGAAAACGAGATCTCTACGAATTGCCCTGCCCATCCCCTCGCTCTCCCGTCACGCCATCCCTCCCATGACATGCCGTTCTGGTGTGTCGTGTTCCACGTTTGCTTGTGCAATCTCCCATTCTCACGCGGTGCTTGTGTGATCTCTCAGTCTTACAGCGCGAGGGCGCGTGTTCATAGACTATTCTGCAGCCGAAGCGCGGGGGTTATACGCACACGTCTCTACAGTGTTAGCAGGTGTTTGCTGTCGTAATCGCTTGCCTCTGTGTGCGTGTGCCTCTGTGTAGAGAGAGAGAGAGAGAGAGAGAGAGAGAGAGAGAGAGAGAGAGAGAGAGAGAGAGAGAGAGAGAGAGAGAGTTGGGAGAGGTTTGGTTAGTGGTATGCAGGGATGAGAGCGCAAAGGAAGTGGGAATTGACGTGGGGGAGAGATGGAGAGGGAGAAGGAGGAGATGAAGAAGAAGAAGCCGATATGAGTAAGGGCACGGGAGGGGGGAATGCAGTGTACCCAGGGATTGTTGTGGTCTGAATAGTCACATAGATCCGGATAGAGTCCTTGGGTTGGTTTTTGTGTTTCCCCCCTGTTTCATTTTTTTAATCCCCACCAGTTTTGATGCCTCTGTGATTACAAGCGAGGGGGAGAAGCAGCACCCGTACTTTATTAGACTACTTTACGTATTAGCTCCCGTGGTACCAAATTAGGGATATGATCGAGAAGATGGTAAGGACATGACAAGTGGGAGCATGATGAGTGGAGAGGAGCACAGTCGAAGAAAGGTGTTTTCTGTGTCAATTGAAGAAAAGAAAAGGTACTTTCTGTGACAATTCAGCGAACTCACATGGCCTTGCGACAGCAATAGGTCTGCAGAGAGATGGAACGAAGAGATTTCTGGGACTTGGGATGACTGGATTTGGAAATTGACTGGCGATCGATGGTTTCGCTAACCCCCCTCCCCCTTTCCTTTTGCCCGCTAATGATTATTTCTTTCACAGTGTTCGCCTTCGGTGATACCGAGGAGGCAGCGGCAATAGTCGGACGTCATCACCAAAGCCCGACGGGGAAAAGTCTTGGAACGAGGCGGTGTGCGGGCTTACTGTATGGAGAAAAAAGACGAGGGTTGTTAGGTTATGGGTCTCCGTGCACTTGGTTTTTGTGCTGATGGTGGTGGTAGTGGTGATTGTAGGAGAAAGCCATATCTACGGGGGTTTCCTATTTGGGAAAGAAGACGTTAACGAGAGCAGGGTGGTGCTGGTGGCGGTGATTGTAGGAGGAAGCCATATCCACAGGCAGGGTTTCCTAATTAGTCAAGAAGACGTCAACGAGCAGGGTGGTGGTGGTGGTGGTGAGGTTTCCTATTTGGGAAAGAAGACGTTAACGAGAGCAGGGTGTTGCTGGTGGCGGTGATTGTAGGAGGAAGCCATATCCACAGGCAGGGTTTCCTAATTAGTGAAGAAGACGTCAACGAGCAGGGTGCTGGTGGTGGTGGTGATTGTAGGAGGGAGCCGTATCCACGGGGTTTCATTTTAGGAAAGAAAGACTAAGAGGACTGAGTTGAAGAGGAGTACCATCTCTTACTAGATTTCTTTATCCGTCTCCTCTCTCTGCCCTCCTCCTCCTCCTCCTCCTCCTCCTCCTCCTCTTCTCCCATCTGCGCACGCAGTCGCTCCTCTTATCAATAATCTCTCCAGGAATCAGCAGTCACGAATTTCATGCCCTGATCCCGATCTGCGAGTGTGAAGCTCCATCGCAGCCGAAATTCGTCATCGATGTTTTGCGCTACCCCCCCCCCCCCCCCTTTCTTCTTCCGTCCAGTCGCACCATTTCAGGGGCATTGTCGGCACCCACGTAACCTAGCGTTTCCTGCACTCGTTTCCTGTCTATCCTTTTTCGCATCCGATCCACGTGGCTGAATGGTACACACATGAGCAATTGTAAACAGATCACGTGTGGGTCCTAAGGAGATCTACAGTAATTCTCTTTCCCTCGTCGTTTTTTTAGTTTCTCCCGGAGCATGATAATCTCGATGTAGGCAGTCTAGAGCTCAAGGGCAGAACGGGCCTCTATACTCTGCGGGTGGGAAGTTTTGGCAGGTTCTGGGCGGGCTAGCAAACAGCCCCTTGATGGGACTGGCTGGTGCGGAACCAGCCGACAAATCACGTCTCGTTTCGCAGACAACCGGCCGCCGTCGGTCGGGATCTTATACCTTCTCCGAGCTACGTACAGCTCCCTTGAACACGTCACTGATCGATTGCTCCTGCAGACAACTACCATAGCGAACAGGCTACGCAGTTCAATCTTCTTCTTCTGCTTCTTTTTTGTCTGCTTCTTCTTCTGCGTCTTCTTCTTCTTCTGTTTTGTCTGCTTCTTCTTCTGCTTCTTGGTCTGCTTCGTCTGCTTCTTCTGCTTCTTCTGCTTCTTCTGTTGTCCTGTGAATCGCTTTTGTGATGTCCTGCTTGCCCTTGCTCCAGTCCTGCCGTCATCTGTTGCTGCTGTGGCATGATTGTGGTAGCCAGCGCAGCTCTCCTCATTTCGCGTTGCACTTCTCTCTCCCGCGTAACGATAGATAACGATTGTATTTATCGCCGCTCCTGTCTGCTTCTCGCTCTGCCCTACACTTTGGGTCCTTCTATCGCCTCCCGCGCTCGATGAAAGACATAACGGAAAAAAGAGAAGTCAGGAGGAAAAAAAAAAAACGACAAGGTGTACGGTCTCTTTGCTGGGAAAGGGTATCCGATTCGAAAAACACAGCGGCGTCAGGGTATTCCGATTGTGACTGAGCACTCTCGCGGCACTCGTTGCCACGGCAGAAGAGGAGAAAGGAGAGAGAGAGAGGGGATTAGGAGGGTAGGGAGGATAAGTCCGGGCTGTCAATTTGCCAAAGGCATCTTCTTCGGTGTCATCATGTCAGTGAAACGTCTCCCATCTATGTCTCAGCTTCAGAGTCTTACTCCTGTCCTCTGCGAGGCTGAAGAGAAGAACGGATAACATCACTAGAACCAGGAGAAAACGGCACTAGAACCAGGAGAAAATGGCACTAGAACCAGGAGAAAACGGCACGAGGTCTGTTCTCTGGTATGGCTGATGAGAAGGTGAAACATCACTAAAACCAGGAGGAAACATCACGTGAATAGTCAGGAGAAACTTCACCTGGAGGAGAAAAGGAGAAACCTAGCATCACTAGAAAAAGGAGAAACATCACGAGAAGAGTCAGGAGAAACTTCACCAGGAGGAGAAGAGGAGAAACATAGCATCACTACAAGGAGGAGAAACATCACGAGAAGAGACAGGAGAAACTTCAGTAGAAGAGTCCGGAGAAACTTCACCAGGAGGAGAAAAGGAGAAACATAGCGTCAGTTGTCAGGAGAAGCATCAGGAGAAGAGTCAGGAGAAGCATCAGGAGAAGAGTCAGGAGAAGCATCAGGAGAAGAGTCAGGAGAAACATCACGAGGAGTAAAGGAGAAACATCACTAGAAAGGAGAAAGGGGAAAACATTGCCAGGAGGAGAAATTGTGAGTCATCAAGGCGGTCCCGACTGTGAATCAAAGACTGCACGTCCGACTGCGCCCCCGAAACTGCATCATCAGGACTGCTACATCAGCAAAGACAAAAGAAGGAGAGAGAGCGAGCGAGCGAGCGAGCGAGAGAGAGAGAGAGAGAGAGAGAGAGAGAGAGAGAGAGAGAGAGAGAGAGAGAGAGAGAGAGAGAGAGAGCGGTGCGGTGGCGGGCTGCCATTTTGTCGAGACTACCTTTCATCTTGTCGGTAATCACCGAGCTTTGTCTTCGCGGCTTCGGCTACGCGTTTTTAATTCATGTTCAGTATCAGGAGGAAGAGAAGGAAACACATCAGGAGGAGGAACGTGTTTCCTTTCTTCAGTAAGAGGCAGCAGTTTGTGTCACGCACTCGAGGGTTGGCCATTTTTTGATTACTTCTCTCTCTCTTTCTCTCTGTTGCTGCTGCTGCCCTGACGCAGGAGTTTGCTTCATCATTTCTCCCCTCACCTGCCAGTCGTCTGCCGTTTTTTGTCCTCATGACTGCCGCGGGATTCGATTTCCAACGATGATGGGGCCGTTGTATATTCCTTAAGATCTTCATCATCATCCTCGGCATCAACATCAAGAAGGAGTAACACTTATGACAACGGCGAGTCGTGTTTTCTGAATCAACGAGGAGCATCATCGCCGTGATCCTAGGCCAATGGACTCATTATCTGTAAGAAACGACAAAACGTCTTTGACCTGAGTTCCGTTATCGTTCATCATTCTCTTAATCTCTCTTTCTCTCTCTCTCTCACACATTTCTGCTGTCATGAGCGTCATACTGTTTATATATATTTCTTTCTTTTGTCCTTTTTGTTCACATTTGCGCTCTGATACTCTTGTGACAATATATATAAGTATACTAGAAAGTACTATTAAGTACTAATATATATATATATATATAAGTATACTAGAAAGTACTATAAGTATACTAGAAAGTACTGTAAGTTCTTTCTCGCTCTCTCTCTGTGGGAGAAAGAAAGGAACAATTGACAGGGGCCTGTCACAGATTGTTTCGTCGGAGTTTTACCGACTCATCCGGAGGCTGGAATTCTCTACGGTGTTCAGAGCGCCCTAACCGACGGTATTCTGTAAGTGATAATTCACCTTAACCCCGCTTGCGGTTGAGCATCGACTGCATCACCACTGTTTCCTTGAGGTGGGCCCATATATGTATGTATAGGGCGGCCTTGTACGCAAGAGGTTCTGAACAGGGGGAGTTGTAAGGAAGAAGATAAAAAAAACGAATTCATTTTTTCTTTTGTTTCGCTTTTGCGCTCTGATATTCATGTGACAACATCAGAGCGCAAAAGCGAAAAAAAGAAAGAAAAGAAAAAAGAAAGAATTCGTTTTTTTATATCTTCTTCCTTACAACTCCCCCTGTTCAGAACCTCTTGCGTACAAGGCCGCCCACGTGGATGTATATATCATGTGACAATATATATATTATATATATACCTGATGATGACTCGGTGAAACTCCGACGAAACAGTTTGTCACAGCCCCTCGTTTGTTGTCTTCTTCTCCCTCTGTGCGTACCATTTACCAGCCAGTTGTGACGATATATATCTGTTTGACGATATATATATTGTCACAGTGACGATATATATCTGTATTTGTATACATATTGTTATATGGTTATATGTATGTATATGGTTATACATACAGTGTGACAATATATATATGGTGTTGCGCTCTGATATTTATGTGACGACGATATATATACACACGGGGGTGGGGGCAGCCGCCGCTCAACCTACATCCACGTGGGCGGCCTTGTACGCAAGAGGTTTTGAACAGGGGGAGTTGTAAGTAAGAAGATAAGAAATGAATTGATTTGTTTTTCTTGTTTTTTTTTTTCGCTTTTGCTCTCTGACATCTTTGTGACAATATGCTCAAGGACGCTATCAGGACTGCATGATGCCACACTGTGATGAACGTCCTGCTGTTTTTTTGACATGTGGGCAGCATGTCCTTTGTCAGGACTGTTTTGATGAGATGGGATGGGATGGTCCGTGCTAGCCGTCCTGCTGAATGCTGTGCTGAAGCAGCTCTTCCTGATGGGTATCCTTGTGAACATCCACGTCATCATCCTCAGCGTGCTTGTCCTATCTGCCGTGGTGGGGTGGGGGATCCTCTTCGTGCCTGGTCAATAGAATTAAGCGATCAGGAGCAACAGTAATTGTAGGACAGATAAAAGAAAGAAAAAGAAAAAGTACAATTTCTGGAGGAAAAAAAAGAAAAAAAAAAAGAAAAAAGAAAGAAAAAAACAAGAAAAAAATATGTTGACCTTTGTAGCGACAGTGGCAATTGGTTTATCTGTGGGATTTGTCATTTGCTTTTTTCCCTTGTCTTTTCTTTGATTGGATCCCTTTCTCTTTCTCTTGCCTCTGTGAGGTCTGGTTTCCTCCTCCTGCTCCTTTTCTTTACCTCTCTTTTGCCTTTTGGCTGCGTGCAAGTGGGGGGTCCTTGTGACACACGGGGATGGGGGATGGGGGCAGCCAGCGCTCAACCTGTCATCCACGTGGCTGGCCTTGTGTACGTAAGAGGTGCTGAACAGGTGGTGGGGCTTTCTTTTCTTCTTTTCCTTTCGGTTTTTTTTTTTTTTTTTTTTTCGCCTTCGCGCTCTGATTCACAGTGTGACAATATATACGCTCTCCAGTCTCTTCCGCGGAGTGTGACAATATATATGATTTTCTGTTTTTTTTTTTCGCTTTGCGCTCTGATAACTTTGTGACGATAAAAAAAGAAAAAAAGAAAAAAGATACGTTGATCTGTGGGATGTGTTATTTGCTTTGTGATAATTGGATTATCTTTCTTTCCCTATCTTTCTTTCCCTGTCAGGTTTGGTTTCCTCCTCCCCTTCTTTACCTCTTTGCCTTTTGGCTGCGTGCAAGTGGGTCCTTGTGACACACGGGGATGGGGGCAGCCAGCGCTCAACCTGTCATCCACGTGGCTGGCCT
>BFEA01000055.1:577652-590152 GCA_003427395.1 Chara braunii
CACCGCCACCACCACCACCACCACCACCCTCATCACCGCCACCCCTGCCCAACGTCATCTATTGCAGCATCCTCTCAGTCATCTGTCTTTTCTTCTTCTTCCTCTCCCCATATTTTCTTCCTCTTCTCCCTCTTCCTCCCCTCCCTCCGATACTGCCTCATCATCGACCTCATCATCAACACATTCATGGTCAGATCGGTCGTCACAAAGGCAGATGCCTCTTCGGCGGAGACGTTCTCCACTGGAGCCTCCAAGAGAGCGGCCTCGTTTGTTGCTGAATGGCATGATCACTGCGCCCCCTGCAGGGGTTAGAGATCTGCCCCGACGACATGCTCGCAACTGTACAGAGCGACGTCGTCGCTTTCGATATACACTAGCGAGGAATAGTCCACATCGAGTCCGATGCCGGCAATGTAGCGATGATTTCTTCAGTGCTGCAGGCTTGTGAGTGCACCACACACGAGGTGCGGCTACTTGTGTAGCGTTTGCGTGGCTAGCAGCCACCCTGAGCACAAGTGCTTCCAATTCCCACATCTGGTCCACCCAGTTCTCAACCACCTGACCTGCCCCTCTCTCATCCACCTAATCCTGCTTGCTCCTCTGGCTCAAATGATGACCCGTCTCCTGATTACCTGATGGAGGCCCCGGATGAAGATCATCTCTTTCCGGAGCACATACCGGAGCCAATTGTTCAAGACCACAACGAGTCTCCGCCACCAGTGCAACCTGCAGAATCGAATGAGTCCCCCCCTGCCGTGAGCGTATCCCCCCCCACAACCTGCGGAATCAGACAATGTCATAGCGCTAAAGCGCGCTGTGCGTACCATGTCATTAATGCATGTCTCCTTGCTTACAATTGTAATCCTTATACTGTCTCTGATTTCGCAGACGTTGTTCGCTGGATAGAAGAAGAGCATCGTGATGTCTGCCCAGAGGACGACAGCGCTGCACCTGGTGTAAACATAGGAGTCCTGGCGATGGCATTTATGGGTAGGCGACTGCAATTCCAGCCTGCTCCGCAAAACAACGTGCCAGGCAGGGATCCGAATATTCGGGCATATATCTTATACCATCCAGGTCATTTCAGTGCTCTTATCTTTGCAGATAATTCATGGAGCCTATGGGATAATGGCGGTAGGGTGCACACAGTGGGAAATATTAACTCTTTCTATCACCAAATGCTGGAGGATCATTCAGTCTGGCCCGTCTATCAGGAACAGTATGTCGATGAGCTCTTGCAAGCACTGCAACCCCCGAAGAGCAATCCGGCTGATTCTACCATAAACAGTGAAAGGACCTCTCCAGAGGATGGTGGCTGTGCCCTCCCGTTGTGTCGTCGCACAGGTGCAGTCCGGTTGGCATGTACATGGCATAGCCTCTGCTCTGAACACTATGAAGGGATGGTCACTGCTAGCCTCTCACACGAAAACTGTGATCCCCTGTCCTGTGCTCATCCCTCTCTCCCCTTGATTACTTGCCCAGCATGCTGTTGTGGTCTTGATCTGCCATGCTTAAACAACTGTGCACGTCAGCCTTCCATACTAATGACATGTCAGTAACATGCCATGTGTCGTCAATGCTTGCAGGAAGCTGTCATAGAAAGTACGTCCTTACTGCGTGGACTATCCCCTTTGCCATCACCCTCCACATCGTTTCCTAGCATGTCCCACATGTGGTGCTGGTCATACACCTACGACAACCGCTGACGATCTCCCTCTTTCTTGCCAGACGAAGGACAGACACAGCAGTCAGAGGAGGAAAATAGACTTCTATGTGAACCACCGGCAGAGCGATGTGCTCATAGTTTATCACCACAAGGGCAAGTTGTTGCGGACCAAATCATGCAGCAGCTGAACGCCCTTGCTTTGGACCAATCCTCCCTGTCGCCGTCTGCCCATAGAGAAGGAATAAATACTGAGGAAGCCCAAGAAAGATGCTCCATGCCGCTTTGTGATGACCCGCCGGAGATTCAACTAGCATGTGGTTCGCATGCCTTGTGCCGTGAGGATTATCAAGGGATAGTCCATGCGAGTTCTTGCTTCCATAAGTACGACGACAGTCAGTACTGTACTCGTGTACGGCACCCTGACATGTCATGTCCAATTTGTAGACGGGCTGGAACGGCAATGCCTCTATAATTGCGGTCAACATGCCTCTGTGTTCCTAGCATGTAGGAGCCATGTAGCCTGTGACATCTGTCTGCGCCGCGCCATTCGATGCAGCAACTGTGACTGCAAGAATTGGATGCGGTGCTTCCATAGTCCACACCCGAACCGGTCCTGTCTGGTCTGTAGGGGTGGCGGCTTGCCATAGGCATTAACTGTGCCTCAACTGAACATGCTCCCCTCCACTCCCTTTGTGCTACTAACAAATACACACGAATGAGCATCGTTAAGAGAACAGACGATATGAAGATCAGAAATGAAATGAACGGAAGTATGCAGATGAAGGACGGACACAAAGACTAAGTATAAGCTGAAGATCTGAAGTGAAATGAACAGGAGTATCGTTAAGAGAACAGCCGGTATGAAGATCAGAAATGAAATGAACGGAAGTATGAAGATGAAGGACGGACACAAAGACTAAGTATAAGCTCATGAATGGAAGTATGAAGATGAAGGACGGACACAAAGACTAAGTATAAGCTGAAGATTTGAAGTGAAATGAACAGGAGTATGAAGGTCTGAAGAGAAATGCACAGGAGCATACCTTCCATTTTACTCTGCCTCCTGAAATAACGTGCAAGTGGGCCGTGAAGGCACATGGGGATGTGGGGAATGCTGCCGCTCAACCACAGTCAACGTGGGCAGCCTTGTACGTAAGAGGCACAGTAAAAGGGGAGTTGCAAGAACGAATGGAAGGGGTACCCCAAGGACAACCAATAAACTGTTTAATTATAAAACTGCTTTAATATGTTGGACTGTCTCATCTCAAATGCTCTCGTTGTCTGCAATAGGACAAATATTGCTTCGATTCTGAAGCTATTCATCTGGGTGGAATTGGGGCTGTTGTGGGGAAAATCTATAACACACGCACACACACAGACACACACACAGACACACACACAGACACACACACAGACACACACACATCGGTAGTTTTGCAGTGGCTGGCTTTTACTCTTACAGAAAAAAAAAGAAAAGCGAAGTGGAAAGAACACCCGAAGGACAACCAATAAGCTGTCTAGTTTGAAACGGTTTTCACCTTTTGCAGACACAGATGCGGATCCCATGGCTCGATCCCCAGACCTCGCCTTACCCTACCTTACCTGTGTATAGTATCAAGTCGACCCTGTGAGTCTTGAACCCGTGACCTGTGTGTTAGTAGTTGAAAGTTGTCTGTCGTAGGTCTGAGTAGTTCTCGGGTCTTGAACCTTAGACCTGTCGAAGTAGGGGTCATACCTGCATAGGGGTCATAGTTGTGGTAGTTCTGAAAGGTCAAGGTCGTAGCTGCTACAGTCCTGAAAGGCCAAGTCCGCAAACTTTCGGAAGGTCTGGAAGTGGCCTTTCAAGTTTCTTCTCACGTTATACACAGCAGACCAGACGCAAGTGGGCAAGTGGTGAGTCCTAATTCGCTTAGTCAGCGGTACCCAGTCCCAGTCTCACTTTGTACACAAGTGGTGAGTCCTACTTCGCTTAGTCAGCGGTACCCAGTCCCAGTCTCACTTTGTACAGTCAGCTAAGTACCACGAGGGACTGTGTGCACCATGGGCCCGGTGGAAAAGGGCAGACCAGCGACTTACAGAAGTATAAATCAAGAGGCAGCGTCCAGCCACATTCATTCAGTCCTGCGTGAGCCATGCGGAAGCGCTGCCCTAGCGTCTTGTGCGAGGTGGTCTGCAGATGCCCGAGGTCGAAGTGGGCTGAAGGAAGATAGAGTATCCATAGCCAGTAGAGGTTAGGCGGCCATAGCCGCTGTAGCTTAGAGGCAGAGTTCAGTGTGTGTGTGTGTGTGTGTGTGTGTGTGTGTGTGTGTGTGTGTGTGTGTGTGTGTGTTGCAGAGTGTATGTGCACGGGATATTCAGGGAGATCCGGAGTCGAGTGCGTGTGAACAGTTGGGGGACACAGTGTTGGAGAGAGGATGTGTGGGCGCCCAGTCGCCATAGCCAACTGTAAGCGAGTTTGTAACTGAACTGTGTTCTCAGCTTGACTATCTCTGAGTTTTGTGTGGGCGCACAGCGCCAGTGTGAATCGCCATCTGTTTACATGTGTGCGAATTGAAGAAGAATGCGTGTCTGACTGCAAATTATAAAATTGCTTTAATATGTTGGACTGTCTCATCTCAAATGCCCTCGTTGTCTGCAATATAGGACAAATATTGCTTTGATTCTGAATCTATTCATCTGGGTGGAATTGGGGCTGTTGTGGGGAAAATCAATAACACACGCACACACACAGGCACACACACATAGGTAGTTTTTTAGTGGCTGGCTTTTATTCTTACAGAAAAAAAAAGAAAAGCAAAGTGGAAAGAATTCCTGCAAGTGCGAAGAATTGCATGTTTTTTGACATTTGAAAGAGAATACTTATTACGCCACAAGAGAGAGATATGCTGACAAGGTATTGGATGTGAAAGTTTTCCGGACAGAACAGGCCAGTTGCAACTGCACTCAGGCCAGCACACCCCTCATGCGATTTGCTTTCATTTGCGCAATTTGCACCTGTTTTTTGTGGGCGGAGCTGCAACAGGTAAGCTAGTCGGGTAAAGTCCACGTAGTAGAGAGAGAGACATCTTTTCTATGACAGCTTCCTTGAAAAATTGACAACACATGGCATGTTGCTGACATCTCACTGGGAAAGAAGGCTCACATTCACAGCTATTTAAGCAATTGCTGGGCAAGTAGTTAAGGGGAGGGGAGGATGAGTACAAGAAAATGGCTCGCAGTTTTCTGGTAGAGGCTGGCAGTGACCATACAGCGGCAGGCGTTGTCTCCCTCTGGCCATGCTACTTCAGCTATGGCCGCTTGAAGGCCGACGAAGATAAAGTAGCCAACCGCTAACTTCAGCGCTGCTCCGCTCGTTCCCACCAGCACTTCGAAAAAAACGAGAAAAGAACCCGAAGCCAGTCGGGCCCAGCCTACTTCAACCTGACTACCTAGCCGTAGAACACAGCAACTGCCTACTGACTTATCTGACCGTCCAAACAGCCCAACGTGGATGGCCTCTCTGCGTACATGCATCTAGAGAGGATCACACACCAAGGGGACCCAAGACTAGGACACACGAAAGAAAGACCTACGGGCCTAGTGTTTCTAGAAGGCAGAAAAGACCAAACAACCTGGCCTAAGGGTCTAAAGGCATGACAGGTTGTTTTGTCTTTTCTGCAAGTGAAAGGTCTTGGGATCAAGCCCCAGAGGATTCTAAACCGGTAAAGTACAGCCCTCACAGCGACACTGCAATTCATTGCACAGCCACAATCCTATGGAGAACCCCTTTCACTGTCCGTGTTAATCTGTCTGATGCACACAGGGGAGGGATTTTTTAGGCATGTACAGGGAGCGGGAGAGGTTCAGCCGGATTGCTCTCCACCTGTAGCTGTGTGGAGACACAATGGCATGGCACAGCCACAATCCTATGGAGAGCCCCCTTCACTGTCCGTGGTAGAATCTGTCTGATGCAAACAGGGAAGGGATGCTGCCTAGCCACGTACAGGGGGCGGGAGAGGTTCAGCTGGATTGCTTTTCGGATGCTGTAGAGCTTGCTAGTGCACATTCACATAGTGTTCCTGAGTGACCAGCGTTGAGTGGGATTCTACCGCTTGGTGATAGAAAGAGTTTGTATTTCTTGCAGTGTGCGCCCTACCCCCATTGTCCGGTAGGGTCATGAATTACCTGCAAAGGTAGCAGCACTGAAATGACCCGGGCAATGCAGGATGTATGCAAGAATATTCGGGTCCATGTTGGGCATGTAATTTTGTGAGCAGGCGGGACTTGTGCTGTCAGCCTCTAGGAAGATAGCACGGCGCTCTTCTTCTATCCGGTAGACAATGTCTGCAAAATCTTAAGTGGTATAGGGGTTGCAATTGTTAGCAAGGAGACATACATGAAAGGCATAGTATGCAGTGGCCTTGCTGTACCACTATGAGGTCATTTGATTGTACAGTTTTCACAGCAGGGGGAGGTTCATTTGGTCTTGACCATAGTTGTGGCGCACCAGTGCGCAGTGCGGTATGGGCCGGTGCGCAGTGCGCTGTGCACTAGAATGAGAGCACACGCACTGTGCGCAGAGCGCCAGGTGCGTGGAAAAAATAAATAAATAAATAAATAATTATACGTTCCTTTGGAGAGAGAGAGAGAGAGAGAGAGAGAGAGAGAGAGAGAGACACCAAAGGGCCCCCTTCATGTTAATTCAAGGGCCCCGTCAAGTAACTCAAATGGCCCCGACAATGTATGTGAACATTGTGGAGTCGTTGAGGACCAATGCTTCAATGAGCAGGATGGCCGCGTCATATGTGGAAGAGGTGGGAGCAGACCACCAATATATGCTGTGGGTTTGACTTCAGGTCTGTAGCTCGGCAGTTATGGGTCACCAATTCAGCTAGACCCTGTTCGTGTCTCCACGTAATTCTCAGGGCCTCTCTCCACCACTCACCAAATGTACAACATTAGAATGAATCTTCTGCTAAAACATGGAACAATACACCATCATATGCTATGTCTTTTGTGCAGGTGGTGAGTAGTGGAGTGAGGCCCCTTGGGCCACTGTACGTATTCATAAGAAAACAAGAAGTAAAAACGAGCGAGCTACAGGCATCTTCAACCTAACCCACAACTGCCGACATGCCGACCTGAATGCCAATGTTCAGCATATATTCGTGGTCGGCTGGCCTTGTCAAGCACATGACCGAAGCACTGCGGGGCAGGCCGCTATTGGGCAATTACACCCTTCTTACAAATTTCTTCCACCGCTTTGCGGGCTGCAGTGCGGCTCGCAAATCCGTGCACTAAGGTGCGCCGCAACTATGGTCTTGATTGTTTCTGTCAGGTTCCTACAGCTGTATTTACTCTAGCATGCGGGCTGGAGAGAGATCATCTCCAGTCGGCGGGTCCATCAAATGATCAGAAGGTGGATCATTGTCAGTTGGAGCGGGAGAGCGATTGGGGTTAGGTGGATGAGAAGTGTGTCGGTGGGATGCAGGAAGTGGAGGCGTATCACCCGCACTTGTGCTCAGAGTGGCTGCTGGTCATGCAAAAAATGCTGCACAGGTGGCTGCACATCACGTCGGGTGCACACGCAGCATTGCTGCACTGAACAGATCATCTCCACATTTATGGGATCGGACTCGGCATGTGCTATTCCTTGCTAGTGTATTGATAGCGACGGCGTTGCTCCATAATGGTTGCGAGCATGACGCTGGAGTAGATCTCTGATCCCCGCCGCAGGCGCGGTGGTCATGGTGTCCAAGTACAGACGAGGCCGCTGTCTAGGAGGTGGTGCTGGAGATGGGGCCTCTGTGACAGCTGACCTGACCATGAATGCCTCCGCTGATGAGGCCACTGTGATGCCTGATCTGCTCGTGACTGTGTTGATGATGAGGTCGATGATGAAGGGAGGGGAGGAGGGGGAGGAGGAGGAGGAGGAGGCAGAAGAGAAGGAAGGGACAAAAGGAAGAAGAAGAGGAGCCAGTTGACCGGTGAAAAGTGTGTGTGTGTGTGTGTGCGCGCGCGCGAGCGAGACAGAGAGAGAGAGAGAGAGAAGGTGAAGATGTTGCACATGTGATTACTGAGAGGTTCTAACTTGTGCACCTGTTGTGGATGCAGATGTCGGCGGTTCCTGCATTGTATGCTGGATGACCTAGTGCTCCAGGTAGTTGCTGATGCAGTGCTGGCCATTCCTGCCGCAAAGTGGTGTAAAGGAGCTGAGGAATTTCTGAGGAAGGCTGCCAATGCAGGGTGCACCGAGGCCGCATACTTTCTGGGAATGGTTGGTGCTTAAGTCTGTCATTCTTGCCCTTGCTCTTGGGACTGCCCTTCTTGAATAAATTTGTTGTTCTTGCCCGCCCTTGCTGCTGGTACATGCGGTTGAGTTCTGCGCTTCTAGAATAAGTTCGTCGTCCTTGCTGCTTTGACATCCGCTTTAATTTTGATTGACCGACCATCATGAGTATGCTGCGTTTGCCATAAACTTCCTTTCGCTTACTTCTGAGTGCTTATCTGTACTGCTGGTGATTTTGCTGTCCAAGGTTTTCGGTGCTTTATCGCCACTGCTGTGAAGTCGTACCCACACTAGGATTCTCCTGAATGCATTTGCACGTAATTAGCTCCAAAGAGTCCAAATTCAATTGGAAAAGCACAAGGCTGAGTATTATGCCCTGAGTCTTCTCTGAGCTGTCTTCTGGACAGAACTGTCTGGCTGGCTGGCCCTATGCCACACTGAAGTGTGTTGATGAACATGCTACCGTCTTCACCCGAGTATGACGGATGGTCGTTATTGCTGTATTTAGACTGTAAGATACCCGAGATACAGGTATAATGACCGTAAGGTTTATTGCTGGTGAAGACGGTAGCTGGTCCAATCCTGATCTGTATAAGAAACTAAGTGTTGACAAAGAGATAGATTTTGAATTGTCGAAAAAAGACGAACACAAATCGTTCGTTTCCCTACTTCATCAAATGTGAAAGCAGATTGCGGCACACACTAGTTTGTGGAGCACTGCAACACAACACCTCAGCACTGTATCCAAATCTGACGGCCCTGTCGCAGGCATGTGCGTCCCTTGGGCCTTGCGGCAAAATCGTTTGGCCTTCGGGAACAGCTCTGCAACCTGTGGGCAAGGAAGCCGCATGAACGGAAACTTTCTAGCATTGGCTATAATTCACGCGTATAAATATGAGGTGAAGATGGTCTTCTATTGTTTTTCACCTTGCTGACCATGTGGATTTGTTTTTCTTCCTATGTTTGATTCAATGGCCGGCCATCAGAGGCCTTTGGTTTTCAAAATAACAAATGTTATTTTGAACCGGATTTGAATTTTGAACCCTTGATGTGTTTAAGGCATATGTGTGTAGCATTTGGCCACCCTGCGAGCTTTTGCTTTCTACTTGAGTGTGCGTTGAAGATCGCCTACTCAAAGTGGGGAATACATCTGCAGAGCAAGGATTCCTGCTGCTGCTGTTACTTGCTCCCACCTTCTTCACCCGAATGGAACACCCGACCGTTATCGCTGTATAGGGACTTCGTTTTTGGTTTGCCTGTTTGGTTTGCTTGCGTATTGTCTGCCGTCCTTCCTCCCCCATGCCTATCAAACCAAAAATCGGGGCAACTATATGACAGTATATGTGTTTATCAATAGTTGCTCTGATAGTTGCCCCGAATGACTGAACGTTCTATTTTGGTGAAGACGGATGGTAGTCCGGTTTCTCGAGTGTAAGTTGATACCGATGCCCTTGCTCAGCACGATGATCATTTAAACCGCTACCTTCTTCCCCCGAATACAACATACGGTCACTAAAGCTGTATTTGAGGCATCTTTCAGTCTAATAGATACAGCTATAATGACCGTAGGTTGTATTTGGGGGAAGAAGGTAGTACACAGGCCCAGCCTTGCAGAAAGTTTTTGTCGCCACAAGCAAAAGGCGGAGACGCCGCGTGGCCAGGGGCGCCGCTGAAAAAAAAAATCGGCGGCTGCTGAAGTGGTGCGGATTTCATGTCAATACCCGCGGGCCGATGTGTGGTGTACTGGTGCTTTAAGACAACAAGACCTTGATAGAAATGTGTTTGCTGGTGTAGGGATTTTGCCGGGCTAGCCTTCTGCAGAGAGTTTGGGAGAACGTTCCTACATGCAGAGCAAGGATGGGAGACCTGTTCTTATGTTACGTACTCCATGTTATCGGATGGTTTGTGTTGCAGCGTGTTATTTGTATGTCCTGTGTAGGTTCTGTTTTACGGTGGCATCGTTGTCTGCCTGCTGTCGTGTAGGGATTTTGATAACTTAGTCTCCTGCTGGATGGAGAGTTTGGGAGAAGATGCGTACATGCAAAGCAAGGACGGGAGACGTACTCTTATGGCACATAATCCATAGTCTCAGAAGCTTTGTGTTGCCGCATCTTATTTGTTCATGATGTGCAGGTTCTGTTTTACTGTGACCGGGTTGAGCTACGGGACGCAATGCGATACCTGGCGCAGGCTGCAATATGCGGCCACCCCTTAGCTTTGCATTCATTGGCTATTATATTGTTCAATGGGAGTGGAATGGGGCCGGGTGAGAAGAACCTCGAAGCGGGAGTGGCACTTTGTGAGCGTGCGGCGTTGTTGGGGAGCACAGACGCGTTGCGTGATTATGGACACTGCCTTCAGGATGGATTTGGATGCAAGATGGATGTCGAGACCGGACGGTGGGTTCTTCTGGAAGCGAACATGAGGGAAATGGTAGGTTTCGTGGTTCCACCACAGCCAGTGATGCCTGCGAGCGGTGGTGTGTCAGATCTGTTGAAGATGGTATGCATCGGAGGCGGTTTTGCAGTGTGTGGGGAGTCCTCTGCGACCGAAGGGGGGGCTTCGACTTCGGCGACCGAAGGGTCGTCCTCGGTGGCGCCGATAACCACCCGGGGTGTGGTCAAGGAGAAGGACAAGGGGTCAGGTTCATCGAATCGGAGAGGTCGGCGAGTAGCACCGAGTCCATACTCAGTCGATTGGTATCTACAACGCATATACCTGAACGGACATGCCCGGAACGAGCCAGAAGTTGACTCTCACTGTGGGGCTTCCAAAGAGCATGAACTGCCCGATGCGGTCGAACGAGCTACAGCGGAGGGTGTTCGTGTGAGGAGAGCTTGCCTGTTTGGTGCGAACTGCATGTATTCTCAGGGCAGGGTTCCGCATGCCGCCAACCAGTTTCTGATAGATTGGTTCAGGATGCACGCACTGCCCCCGGGTTGCCGACAATGCCTTGAAAAAAGCTGCGGGCGGCCGGAGACTCGTGCGGAAGAGTTCTGGAGGTGCTCCTCCTGTAGTTATGCGAGCTACTGTTCCCGCTCTTGCCAGACTCTTGATTGGAGGTCGAGACACCGAAACGAGTGCCGGCCTGGTGCTCGCCCCCAAGGGAGGGCGCAACAGCAGCAGCAGCCAGGTGCCCGCGTGCTTTGAGTTGTGCTCTGTAGCACTTCGATGGGCAGGTCTCTGGAGTTTGTCTGGTGCGTGACCCGACCCTTGTTTCTTTGCTTGAGCTTCTCCAAGACTGTGAGATCTCACCGCTTTCCGCTGAATGTATGAAAACACACCGTCCTTAGTTCGCTGTTTCAACGCCTCCGTTTGCTTGACTGTTGCCCTGCCTGCCTTCCCTCTCCCCTCTATCGACTCCATTCCGCACATGACCAGTGTGTATAGTCTTTGAAAGGAGCTGTGGTAGGTCTCTGATCGGGTGCGGCTGACTATTCTTTTGCTTTCGCGGGAATCTGCTGTCGAGGTGCAATGCAGCATGGGGTTGAACCGCCGTGCTCAGCCTTTCATTCTCATTATTATGCGTGCGTCTCAGTGAATGCTGGTTCCTTGTTTGATTGCACACCCTCCTTCCTAGGTATCGCTTACCTCAAATTCTTTTTTTAGCGTTGTAACCTGTAAGAATTTTCCAACTGAGTCTTTTCAGCTTCCTTCAGTCAGTCCCTTTCAGTCTTCAAAGGTAACTCGATCGACCAGGGAGAATTTTTTCAGCTCCCTTCTGTTAAATACCGACGAGAAGTGTGTCCGGTTTTGCTGTGCTGCTTTGCCGCTTCCCTTCCCTGCCCCCGTCTGTTACATTCTGCAAAAGCGCCTTGGGCAGTTGAGCCAAACGTAACTACACTTGAATGGATGGTACAAGTGTGTCAGTGTTGCTATGCTGCTAATCCGCTTTGCGTCAAACTCGCAGTGCATCTCTTCGAATTGCTCGTCTTGCCGACAGATCGTCAATTTATGTATTTCCCTCTCCTTTTCGTATCGATTCCAGTGCTGCGGATACATCCTATGCTTCAAGCGTGAAAGCCAGAAGGGCAGTATTCCACTGCTACAACTCGCTAAAGGAGCTGATGTCCTGACTCCTTGCATTTCTTTTTGCTGTACTCTGCGTGTAGGGTAAAAACCAGAATTCTCGTCTTTGTCTCATATGCTGCCTTTTTGTTTTGTTTCCAGCAGTCGTTACACCTCTGGGCCTGCCTGTGTCCTCTCTTACTTGGTTTGGATTCTAACAGGTATTCCCACCATTTGTTTTGCTCAATACTATATGATAATATTATGATTTGTGTACAGAGATCTCTTGTGGGCTGGTGTTTGTCGAAAGGCTCCGTTATCTACCTGCCCAGTAGCACTTTGAAAATGGAAGGGAAACAGTCAGTAGTCTTGCCAAACTGATGAAGAGCCGTGTGCTTGGAAATCTTGCACGGCCCTTCTTTTCAAAAACGCTCATAACTCGACGAGCTAAAGGCTCCAACGGGCCGGCTTTTCTCGGGTTTCTTATCAGCTCCTCCAGGCTCTCCCACTTCGTGGCCTTCGAATATCGTCGAAAGCGCTCACGCGCCTATGGGGCAA
>BFEA01000055.1:595152-614384 GCA_003427395.1 Chara braunii
AGAAAGTCGAAATCAGGCATACGAAAAGAGAAAGACGAACATATGTAAAGCTGGTGTTTCTTGTTTTTCTTCTTTATGTGTGTGTGTGGGTGTGGGTATGTGTGTGTGAAATTGTCATCACAACAACCCCTTTGCCACCTTAACGTGCAACCTAAGTATCTTCTACACGCCAACTCTTAGGGGATCCTTTCCACCCAGATTAACAGATCCAGAATTGAAACAAACGGATTGACCTTAAACCACCAGTACTTGGCCCGGCTACGGGCTGGGGGAAAAAATAGAGTAGAAACGTTTCTAGTCGGATGAATTTGGGCGCTCCTGTAATGGCCCGTACGTTTCCTAAAATCGTGGCGTGTTAACGTACATGGGCTGTGGAAAAAATCGTGGCGCGTTAACGGGGACGGGCCGCGGAAAAAATCGTGGCGCATTGTAACGGGCACGTGCCGTGGAAAGAAAAAGAGTAGGAACATTTCTAGTCAGATGCATTTGGGTGCTGTTGTGGTGGCCCGTACGTTGCCTAAAATCGTGGTGCGGTAACGGGCACGACTCTAAAATCATGGCATGTTAATGGGCACGACTCTTAGAAGTACTGGTGGTTTAAAATCATTTTCAGCAAGCATCATCGAGCACATGAAAACTGTGATGTTGCCGTTTTGTCATGCAACTTGTCTTTGCCACTAGAGTGAGTCTTACTTATGTGTATGCAGCTTTTTTTTTGTTATCCCTGCTTTTTTTATAAATATTTGCTTCCTGTTGTTACTGTCTCTGTCATATAGAAGGATGGCCATGTTTTTTTTTTTTTTTTTTTTTTGAAGGCTGGCCATGTTGACATTGCCAGGTGCTGAAATCCCAATGTGCCTTAACTCACCAGTACCCCAGGTGGTCTTTGGCCCCCTCTGGGGCCCCCTTTAAGCCCCCTCTGGGCCCCCTCTGACTCAAGTGCACATGGACGCGCACGGTGCACCGATTCTTTCCACCACGTTAATCCTATAAACATGGAGGTACTGGTGCTTTAATGTCCCACTCGCACGTGATGACAGGGAGGCAGAGTAAACGGGGAGGGAGAGGCCTGTTCAGTGTTCAGCAGACATACACATATATTCTGGAATGGTGAAGGGGGAGTTAAACCACCAGTACTTGACACAGCTATCGGCCGCGGCGCTTCCCCGTTAATACGCTGCGCCTGTCGGGCTTCGGGGTACCGGACCACAATGGCTGGAATCGCTAGTGAGAATAAAATTGAAACGGTGCCCCGGTGGTTCGGCGAAACATGGCGTGCAGGTGGTCGGCTGGCTCGGCATCAATAGCTGGGCCAAGTACCGGTGGTTTAAAAGAAGAATGGGAAATATGAATCGCAAAGGTTTTTTTTTTTTTTTTTTTTTTTTTTTTTTGAGGGGATGGCCTTGAGGTATTGTCATCGGACTAACCAGCCCGGGTAAATTCAATCTTGTGTCTGGTCTGACGCCAGGTCTTTTAGTTCGTAGTTATGTGACAATAGATTCTGTTCTCTTAATGGGCACACTTTTTCTTATATGCGTTGCTACTCTAATGATGCTCTGCAAAAGATAAAAAGGTTGACGGCTAGTCACATAAATAAACAATCCGGAACATTAACAGTGTGAGGGAGTACTGCATCAGAAGAGGGAGAGTAGGACGAGGGAAGTAGGGGGAAACAAACTTCATAGGGTTCTCAGTATTCACCGCCAGATCGGACCAATGTGGAGCAACAGTTATGGGTTCTGTGAAGGATCCGAGGGTGGGTCATCATCGTTCGGAGTAGAGGATCAGTCAGGCCTTAGTGAATGCGAAGTGGGGGGGTCAGTTGCATGAGACGGGGGAGGTTGATGAGTCCCACTTGCACTTATATTGGATGCTTGCTGTGTGAATCCTGCACAAGTGGCTGCGCCTCATGTTTGGTGCACATCCAATCCTGCAGCACTGCAAAATCATCTGCATGATGAACTTGGTACGCACTGTTCCTGGTTCGTGTGTACAAAAACCGGTTGAGTCATTGTTCAAGCGATTAATTTGAAATTCAGTTTAAATGTACTAAGTACATGTATGTTGATATAGGTCATTATTTTTTCATTCTTAGGAATCTTAGCATTTTTGTTGCATTGGCCTGCAAAAAAAATAATCTATCTTTTTAAAAAATTTTGTTCACTTTACTTTCTTGTTGTAACAATCTGTTTTTTAGCTTTTTGTTTTGTTATGTTTCTTCTGATGTCTTGTAGAGTATAGGATTGAGTTAGGATTTGTATTATTCATTTTTTTTAACCTCGAATACAAAAACAATTGTGGTTGAACCTTGTCTATCTGGTATTTATTATTCAACCCGCTCGTCAGCTTCTTTCGCTGCCTGGCCAAGAAAAGAATGGAGCCGACACCAACCCACCCTGGGGTGGGTGGGAAAGATGAACGCTTTGCGGCGGTTGTGTCACTAAAGGCCATGAGTTTGCGAAAGAAGTTTCCTGTGATTTCTTGGATGGAGCAACTCTGCTGACGAGCCCGTTGGATTCAAACGTGAAGCGTCTGCTCTTCGAGCCTTTGCTAAGCTGGAGAACGTGATGTCTAAGAAATGGAATCCTGCTCCCGTAGTGACTATGCTAATTTGAACAGACACAAAGTGCAGGCTCCATGGGTTGGAGCCATCATGACAAGAACCCTTAAGCGCCCTGAACGATTCTTCGAGCCTTGTGAAGTTTGATCACCCACAAAGTGCAGGCCCATGGGATGGAGCAATTGCTATAGGAACCTGTGTATCTTTTTAACGCGGAACGGGGGAATTAAACTCCCGTTGAATCCCGTTAAATTCAAAAAAATCCCATTGAATTCACGTCAAATGAGAAAATGGGCCGCTCCCGCGCTTTTCGAGAAAAACGGAATTGATGCGAGGGGTCCGGAACACGTGGCCCTAGGCAAAAAAAAAATAAAAAAATAAAAAATACCCCAACCCCTGAAGCACCTCCCATCCGCCCCCACATCCCCCAACCCCCAACGCCCCAGTTATATGTGTGTAGGTGTGCTGTGTGTGTGTGTATGTGTGTGCCTGTGCGTGAGAGTGTTTCTGTGCATGAATATGAATGTATGCGCGTGTGTTTGTGTATGTGTGTGTTTGTAAGTGTGTGTGTGTGTGTGTGTGTGTGTGTGTGTGTGTGTGTGTGTGTGCATGATTGTGGGCGTGTGTCAATTGTTTCCCTTTTGAGGGATGTAGTTTTTTCCCGTTGAAAACTGGGGCCGAGCGATATGGGTTTGGGCGGGCAATTTGGGTCTGTGTTTTTTTTTTTTTCCTCTTCTACTGTGCAAGGAAGATGAGCAATAGCGAACTTCAGCAATCAAACAGCATCATATACACAAGACCAGATAGTCAGGTTCTCGAACCAACAGCAGAATTGCATCACGAGTTTCACCAAATAAGAAGACACCAAGAGCTCGGCGCCCAGACTACAGAATGTCGGTAAAGTCTCATCATCATCATCAATGAAGAACCAATGTTGATATCCTATCAGGCGCTCGGCGCCCAGACTACAGATGGCAGATCCTATCTAGCCTAGATTACAATGTCGAAGATGACGTCAACAACTTTCCCGAAGTACGAGCATACAACGACCAATGTTGCACGCTTCCAGCACCAGGTATGTCTCTCGCCTTACTCACAACCTCGTTCCCCAACACACTGATGCCACTTGCACCCAAGGACCACCCTGCACCACACCCAGCTTACAGCAGCGCAGCTCGACTATGGCTGCTTGCTCCTTCCTGCTCGCCCGTGAGCGAGTGAGTGCCAGCGAGCTACAGCGCGACAGCGCTTACGCAGCATGCAGCCAGCACCCGAATGCCCAATGTGGAGGCAGGCCCTTTGCTATATCGAACTGGCCTGCCTGTGTTCAGTCCCAGGAAGCTTCCAGTAGGCCCTGGTAGCCTGAGGCCCAGCACGAACGAGAACAGGCCTTGGGCCTGAGGTGGTTGCATGCCCCCAACTGCCTTTGGCCTGTGTTTGGCCCAATACCCGTATCCAGCCCAGGGCCTGCTTTCCATACATTCGCAAAGGCGGCCCAGGGCCTGAGTTCTCTCAACCAATTGACGCAAGACTCATGCAACCTGCTACAGGCCCAATTTTGTGTGTATGTGTGTCTTTTTTTATTTTTTTTAATTTTCTTGTTATGGTTTTGATTTTTTTTAAAATACACGAAGTTATAAAAAAATAAAATAAAAAATGAATTGTTTTACATCTTTGAAAGATCTACAACCCTATATTTTTTATTTGTTTTTCTGTTTTTGTTTTAGCCCTTAAAAAATTTGTGTGAAACCCAAAACAAAAACACTCATTTCATTTTAGTTTTTGTTTTGTTCATTGTGTGCATGTTTTTGATTTTTTTAAAAATATATTTAAACATCAAAAAATAAAAATAAAAATACAGGGTTGTAGTTCTAAAAAAAACCTACAGCCCCATTTTTTTTATTTGTTTTTTTGGATAATTTTTAGCACAGGAATAAAATCATCGCGGACCCCGTTAATTCTCGTCCAACGTGCGTTTGAACGGGAGTTTAACACGAATTCAACGTGCGTTGAATTTTTCAACGCGGAACCCGCGTTGAATTCAAAATCGGACAAACAAATAGGAACCCTTGGGCGACCTGAACAACTCTTCGGCGTATCTTAGGAGGATAACTCAGCCGTATCGATTCTTAAACAACCCATATTTTCTACTTTCAACAATCATTTGGTAGATTATCCAAGTCCTAGCAATCTCAGCTATTGGTGGGGTTTTGGATCTCTTGCTCATATTTGTTTGGCAATCCAGATTACATGCGTTTTTTAGCAATGCATTATACGCCTCATGTATGTAATTGCAATACCCCATGCCATATGTCTCGTGGAATACCTGAGGGTCAACTCGGCCGCCCTAAGGCCAGACCGAAACAGGGGCATAAGACCCCGCACGAGGACTCAGGGCCTGGATGTGCAGCAGTTGACTTTGGTCAACTGTCGGGATCCCAACAGTCAAACTCTAAAAGTACCTAGCCCAGGCCGCTGGTCAAGCACGTACACTTGTTTGTATGCAGGTACCCAGACAACATCAAGATCAAGGGAGAAGTCTGCAACTGCACAATTAGGACCCTCAGATGTGGGTCGATCTGGACGACTATTGGAAAAGCACCCGAGGCCGGACAACCTTGACCAATGCTACTTAAGGCTGGCCTCGAGTGAGTCAATCATTCGGTCTTGCTATGTTGCTTTGACGCGGGATCGACTTTGACTTGACGCTGGCTTCACGCTGGCGCGACGCTGGCTACACGCTGGCTGTGCACAGGCGTTGCGGACGACTGCACGAGGTGGAGGTAGCATGCTGGCAATTCTGCATTATGCGCATTGCATGCTGATGTGGTGCTACCTATGGTCTACATTGCATGATGACATGGCGCTACCTATAGTCTACATTGCATGATGACGAGGCGCTACCTATAGTCTACATTGCATGATGACGCGGCGCTACCTCTGGTCTACATTGCTGATGTGGCACTACCTCTAGTCTACATTGCATGCTGATGTGGCGCTACTTCTGGTCTACATTGCATGTTGATGTGGCGTTACCTCTACATTGCATGCTGATGCGGTGCTACCTCTGGTCTACATTGCATGCTGATGTAGTGTTACCTCTACATTGCATGCTGATGTGGCGCTACCTCTGGTCTACATTGCATGTTGATGTGGCGCTACATCAGGTCTACATTGCATAATGACGTGGTGCTGCCTTTGGTTTATCGTGCATGCTGATGTGGCGCTGTCACTGATCTTCATGGATGATGTGGCACATGCCACCTATCTCGACTGCTTACATGGCACTGTCCACGCTGTCTACATGAGGTGATTGGTTGTGTGGAGGAGGAAGATCGGAATCTGTGGATGAAGGAGCTCGGGTACTCACCTGAGGTTGACGTCGTCTCTGGAATCTATCAAGTCTTCATTATCTTCACGAGTTAAAGTGCCACGTGACACTATTGTGTGTGATAAGGAATATACTTATTATCATTGTTAACGTGGAGAGGGAAGTAGCCCGAAGAAGGAGAGGGATCTGAAGGGATTATTACGTGATCTTTCATCTTCTCCTTTGTTTGTTCCCCCTCCACTCTCTTCTTGTGATGATAATGAGTTACTATTTGAGTTATTACTTCACGATTTGGAGACTTTAATGCAGATAATGAGACTACTTGTGTTTGACGACTTCTGAGTATCTTCCAGACAGGGTTCATTACAATTTGGTATCGGAGCAAACTTCTTCATCGCAATTTGTTGTCTGCTGTCAGGTGTTGATGTGGCACCCGGGTAAGTGGGAAGTGCCGCATGTGCAAAACGAAACGCGTTTATTAACGCGCGCGGTCATACCGCAAGTCTGGACATGGTAGTATTGCACGTGCGAGCAATTGTCCCTTGAAGATGATGAAGAGCCTGCATTGAAGATCTACACCGCCAAGAGCCTCGTTGACAACGAGCTGACGTGGCGCTGGTACTGTTGATGTGGCATGTGGTGAAATGCAGGGTATGGTCTGATGTGACACATACCTGTGTCGTCGTTGTCTGTTGATGCTGCATTTGAAGTGGCATACTTGTGTTGAGTGTGTAGCAGACTTGCATTGCAATGTTGCATCCCTCCTTGTAGACCGTTCCGGTCCTTGATGATGACGTGGCACTACTGCTGCGTTGGCATGCTAGGGGTGACACGTGGCATGCACACAGGCTACTGAGAGTGTAAGTGTGCACTTGGTGTTGATGATTGCATTGTTTCTGCAGATGGTACAGTAGGAGCTAAACATTGATTGTTTTTTGTGTTGGTTTTCTATTGATTATCTGTGGTTGCCGTGTGTACTGACAAGTGTGTTGTTGTCTTGATCACATTGGTCGTGGCTGCGGTACTTGTAGCTGTAGAACGTCATCTCATAGAAAATAGACAACAAAGTTAGAATAGAGAAATTGATTGAGAACTTATTTCTTTTGTTGATTATTTTTGCTGTGGAAGTTGCGTGTGCTGTGAAATTTATTTTTGTCTTTTGATTTTATTTATTGTGCGGCATTTACACGCGCAGGAAAATGAACTCTCTCTGAAAAAGTCTACGTGCCTCCATTCTGACGCGGTTCATTCCACTTTTCTTCTTTCTTATCCCTCTTATTGTCTATGCCGATGCCGAAGGGGGGAGATTAAGAACTCGTGGCCAAATTGAAGCAAGAAGGCAAACTTTAAAGTTTAAAGGGTCTTCTTATACAATTGTTTGGTGAGATACATAGTGCTGGTCCAACAACTGAACAACACGTCCACGGACAGTTCAAACATTCCATTTTTTTCGAAACCGAAAGAAACTACTATGATTTTACATAATTGAGGCACCCGTCAGGCTGTTGTATAACCTGTGAGCTGCAGAGGGTGAACTGGATGTCGTCGGGACTGCTGTTGATATGATGGAAACCGGAAAGCGAGTCGAGGAACTCATCAAACAAGGGCGTAATGCTCTTGACCGGTTTGTCGCAGAGCAGTTGGAAAAAATGAATCAAAAAGGAAAGGAAGAAAATAAGAAAGAAGAAAAGAAAGTGGAACCACAACTGTATGTGGAAGTCATGAAGGAAAATTTCAGACAATTAGAAAGTACCTTAAGGGAAGAAAGAAAAAAGATTGAAGAGTTCCGAAGAAGGAAAGAAGAAAGAGAACAACAAGAGAAAAGGTCGGAGGAAATGAGGGAACGGTTTAACTTTGAGGAAGTTGAGACTGATCTGTCATCCATGTTGCAATCTATTATGACTTATCTTGTTCATCTTGAAAAGAAGATAAATTCTAACACTGTCTCATTAGAAATTATAATGAGAATGATGAAAGGAAAGGACAAGGTAAGTTTTGAGGAGGAGAAGAAGGGGGAAGTAGAAAGGTAACCATCCCAAGAGAAACTTCAAAAAGATGCAAAAAGGAAGGAAGACAAACCCGGACTCTTTGTGGATTGCCAAAATTGAGACTTACGTAGGGACAACACCCGTTGAACCTGAGAGCCAGGTCGCCTTCTCCACGTCATGTTTGGGAGGAGTGACTAAGAAATGGGTGCTGACCGAAGTCAATGCCGCAGGTTTTGAAGACATTGGTGAGTGGGTAAAGACACTGAATCTCAGGCAATTTCTCCAAAACATTAAGGAGAGGTTCCTGGATAAGACGACGACCGATAACGCCTTCGACGAATTCACCACCAATGGCCAGAAACGTTGGACTTTGGTTGAAGCTTTGTTGCGTGAAGTTGATCGTCTATTGCATGTACCTAGACTGAACCTACAGGACAACGAGGTCCTTTATATCTACTCACGTGCTTTGCCCGAGCCTATTCGTGGATAGCTCATGGTAGAATCGAAGTCTGATAAGTATAACTATCAGCAGTTTCACGATCTCGCTCTCCAGAGAGAGCATACGACTGTTCAAGTAAAAGGGTCGTACACTTCGGTAGTGAAATCTGGACGGGTTGGTGGATATGGTAAGCGGGTGCTTTGGCGGCAAAAGCGTCAGGACCACATGCTTGTGCTTCTTGACGATGAGACTGTAGAGAAGTACCACTCGAAGAAACCGAGGGCGGAGGTGGTATAGGCAGCGGTGAGTCCGGGAAGGGTGAAGTCACTGCTGTCATGACCAACAAGGGAGGTCAAGGTCAATGGAAGAAGAAAAGGAGGCCACGCTCGTTCCTCGAACATCCCGGCATAGCATTCGGGAAGCCGTGGGAGAAGATGAACATGACGCGTGAGGAATGGCAGTCCAAGATGGACAACCGCCAATGCCTCAAATGTGGCACCATGGGACGTGTGATAATCTGATGCCCACTTATTCGAAACCCAAAATCGAGCAGCCAGTAGGAGTAGCATCTGCTCCTACTGAGTCGAAGGGTTTAGATAGAGGTAAGACGCCTACAACCCCTTCTACCCCTTTGACTCTCAAGATAGAGGATGGGTATTCTTCCGCCTGTCGTCCTGATCACCCCAACGTAGTACTTTGTTCTGTCTCACTAGAAGATTCCCTTGATGAGCTCGACAATGAACTCATAGCACTACGGAGTTCATGGGCGAAGAAAGCGAAGTCTAAGGGTGAGTTAATGATCGCGAAAATTGAGATTGCGCACACGCGAGTTGGTGCACTGTTGGATCCAGGATCGACGTGGTCTTATATCTCAGAGAAGGTAATTCGCAAATTGCATATGAGAATGAAGGTAAAAGATCTACCTCGACCTATCACGTCTATACTGGCTAACAAGAGCACGATTACTGTCTCTCAATACGTCGATCGTGTCAAAGATCTTACACGAAGTATCCTTCCTAATAGAAAATAATCTGCCATTTGATATAATACTGGGAATGGATTGGCACGAGGAGGCCGGCCCAGAGGTTAGGTTCAAAGATAAAATTATTAAACTCAAGGACGAAAAATCCAAATTACCCACTATAAAGTTATATCATAGGTCTGACTCTGACTCTACTCTGTCTTTCTATTGTATGAGTTATCAAATTTTTCGTCCGATGGTAGTTAAGAAGAAGTTAGTTCGGGAGGTGATGATGGTGCTTGTCACGCGAGTAGGTGAGTGTTCCTCATCCTATCCACCTTTTATAGAAAAACTTCTCGACGAATACAAGGACTTGCAAACTGAGCTGACGGGAATTACTGAGCATGCTATTAAGCACACCATCGAGATCATTCCCGGAAGCAAGATTCCCAATGGCCCCATTTATCGAATGTCTCCTAGGGAACGTGAGAAATTTCGAAAGCAGTTGCAATAACTTACTAACAAGGGATGAATTCGCCTTAGTTCATCTTCTCATGGTGCACTTGTTTTATTCGTGCCCAAAAAGGAAGGTGAACTTCGTCTATGTATAGATTATCGTGGGCTGAACTCCGTCAGTGTCAAAAACACGGAGCCTCTTCTGCGTATTGATGATCTATTGGATCAGTTGCAGGGGTGCAAATATTTTTGCAAGATTGATATGAAGTCAGGGTACCACCAGATCGAGGTGGCTCCAGAGGATCAACACAAGACGACATTCCGAACCAGGTATGATCACTATGAGTCCGTGGTGATGCCTTTCGGTTTGACTAACGCACCTGCGACCTTTCAAAGGTCCATGAACGATTTGTTCCGACAATGGATCGATCAATTCGTAGTAGTCTATCTTGACGATATTATAGTGTACAGTAGGACACTGGAAGATCACGAGAAACACCTACGAATGGTCTTATAGAAGTTGCGTGAGGGCAACTTCAAACTTTATTCGAAAAAGTCTGAGTTTGTTAAGCCTGAAGTGTTGTACTTAGCGTATATAGTGAACGAAGAAGGACTAAGGCCTGAAGAAAAGAAGATTACAACAATCAGAGATTGGTTACAACCTAAGACCATAACTGAACTAAGATCTTTCATGGGACTCGCTAGCTATTATAGGAAGTTCGTCAAAAACTTCTCCTTGATAGCTGCTCCTATGAGAAAACTTCTCAAAAAGAAAAAACTTCGGTTGTGAGATAAAGATTGTGAGTCATCATTCAGAAAGTTAAAATATGCTCTGACTTACTACCTTGTCCTAAAGATTGTTAACCCTTCTCTCCCTTTCATCGTTACGACTGACGCAAGTCAGTATGAGATTGGGGTTGTGCTACAACAAGACAACGGTAAGGGATATAGACCTATTGAGTTTATGTCCAGAAGACTTCCGTAAGAGAAAGTGACCAACTCCACCTATGAAAGAGAATTGTATGCCTTAGTTGTTGCACTAGACACCTGGAAACACTACTTGTTAGGAAGACATTTCACTGTCTACTTTGATCACTCTACTTTGAAGTGGATCAAGACTCAGCCTAAGCTCTCCGACAAGTTGGTAAGGTGGTCCGCATTCCTTGACACATTTGACTTTGAGGTGAAAACCATCAAAGGTAAGTCTAACGTGGTTCCGGACGCTTTGTCCAAACATGCAGATTTCTTTGGAACTATTGTCTCTTATCTCGATATTGCAAGTGAACTGAAAGAACAGATTCGCCAGGGTTATGAGAGTGATCCTATTTGGAGAACTATCATAAGAACTCTACGAAAGAACCCTGAGTTGTTTCCAGAATATCGAATGACTAATGACTTACTCTTCTTGGTGGATAAAACCGAAGAACGATTGTGTGTTCCTCACCTATAATCAATCAAGAGTTTAATCATTGCGGAATGCCATGACGCAGAAGATCATTTTGGTTTTAAGAAGACGTATGTCGATGTGCGTGAACATTTTGACTGGAAAGGAATGAAGGAAGATATACTAACGTATGTGCAGACTTATCTTGTCTGTCAAAGGAACAAACCCTCATATGAGAATCCGATGTGACTATTGCGATTACTGTCTATTCCAAGTGAGTCAGGTGAGTCTATCTCTATTGACTTTATGAGCCTCACTAAGAGTCGAAACGACAATAGTCAGGTAATGGTAACCGTCGATAGATTCTCTAAATATACTATGTTCATTCCTTTGTCTGCTGAAGCTGGAGCCGAACTAGTCATTGAAAACTTCCAAATGCGATGAGTCTCTGAGTATGGATTTCCCAAAACCATCGTATGAGATAGAGATATTCGGTTCACTAGTCTACAATGACAAAAGTTGATGGAAGTCTATGGAACCAGGTTGACCATGTCGTCAGGCAGACATCTTGAAATGAATAGTCAAACTGAGCAAATGAATCGTCTTTGTCAACCACTTTTGTGAATGTATGTTCGTCCTTACTGGATTGATTGGGATGAGAATTTGTTTAAAATTGCTAGTGCATATAACAACAGTATACAAACTGTTACATATAGAACACCTAACGTACTGCATAAAGGATGAAAGTCTAGACGTCCTATTGATGCATTAACGATGGACCAGATTCAGAGGCTACCCCCAGGTACGTGTGAATTCGCAGTTTTATATGAAGAAGATATTAAGAATGGGAAGGAAAACATACAGAAAACCCAACTGCAAATGATTGAACAAGCTAATACACATCGTCGTCCTTCACAATTCCAAGAAGGGGACTTTATTTGGGTTAAGTCTAAAAAGTTTTCCTTGAAGAAAATGTGTCACAAAAACTGCTACATGTCTCCTATGGACGCTGGAAAGTTCTTAAAGTAATCAGAGGTGAAGATGAACCTTCATATCGTATAGATATACCTCCACACATCAGGACATACCCTGTCTTCCATGCGTCTAAGTGCTACCTTATGTAGAAAATGATAATTTTTTAAATAGGTCATCTATGATTCCACGTTCTATGAACGAAGGATATGAAGTTGAGAAAATATTGGAACATGGCTATTTCTCTACAAGTGGCAGAGGACGACCTCAACAACAGCATAAGGTAACGTTCAAATCTCAACCTTCATCTGAAGCCAGATGGTTTAGTAGGAAAGAACTCCTACCTACTGCTTCTGATATTGTTGCTGTATATGAACGTGGGTTAACTGAGAATTGATATATTTTCTGCGATGGAACTCGAAAACTGATCTCGTGGAATACCTGAGGGTCAACTCGGCCGCCCTCAGGCTAGGCCGAAACAGGGGCAAAAAACCCCACACGATGACTCAGGGCCTGGATGTGCGGCAACTGACTTTGGTCAACTGTCGGGATCCCAACAGTTAAAGTCCAAAGGTACCTAACCCAGGCCGCTGGTCAAGCACGTACACTTGTTTGTATGCAGGTACCCAGACAGCATCAGGACCAAGGGATAAGTTTGCAACTGCACAATCTGGGTCCTCAGCTGTGAGTCGATCTGAACGACTATCGGAAAAGCGCCCGAGGCCGGACAGCCTCGACCAATGCTACTTAAGGCTAGCCTCGAGTGAGTCAAGCATTCAGTCTTGCTATGCTGCTTTGACGCTGACTCGACTTTGGCTTAACGCCGGCTTCATGCTGGCACGACGCTGGCTACACGCTGGTTGTGCACAGGCATTGCAGACTACTGCACGAGGTGAAGGCAACATGCTGGTGCTTCTGCATTATGCACATTGCATATTGATGTGGCGCTACCTATACTCTACATTGCATGATGACGTGGCGCTACCTATAGTCTACATTGCATGATGACGTGGCGCTACCTCTGGTTTACATTGCTGATGTGGCGCTACCTCTAGTCTACATTGCATGCTGATGTGGTGCTACCTCTGGTCTACATTGCATGTTGATGTGGCGCTACCTCTGGTCTACATTGCATGCTGATGTGGCACTTCCTCTGGTCTACATTGCATGCTGATGTGGCGCTACCTCTGGTCTATAGTGCATGCTGATGTGGCGCTACCTCTGGTCTATAGTGCATGATGATGTGGCGCTATACCTGGTTTACAATGCATGCTGACGTGGCGCTGCCTCTGGTTTACAATGCATGCTGATGTGGCGCTGCGAATGGTCTTCATGGATGATGTGGCACATGCCACCTATCTTGACTGATGACGTGACACCTATGTTGCACGCTGGCCGCGGCCGGGTTCAGCCCAGGCCGCGGCTGGCGGCCTGGGCCGGGACCCCCCCGGCCTCGGCCGGTCCGACCGAGTTTTTTCGGCCTCGGCCTCGACCGATCTGGGGGGCGGTTTCCAAAGCGGGGAGCGGTTTTGAGGTGGGGGGGTGGGGGGGCACCCCCTCACAGTGGCAAAGCGTCAAAAAAATAACAAACGGGGGGGTCCTGCACATGACCCTGGGAGGGTGGGCCGCGAAAATTTGTGCGTCCCCCGCGTGCGGGTTCGTCGATGCGGGGTTGCAGGGAAGAGGGTCTGGAACACTAGAAAAATATATAAAAAAAAATTTGACCCCTGCGGGGGCGGCCCAACGGGGGTTGGATGAGGGCCTGGTTGGGGCGGCCCGTGCGGCCAGGTCGGGTCAAAGCTGGACGGGGCTGCAGATGGCAGACCCCAGGCAGATGAGGGCCTCAGGCAGGCGTCGATTTCATTTGTGAAGGTGATGACAGTTCGTGACATATTTTGAAACATCACATTCATGGCAATCATAGGTCAGACCTTGGTTGGCATACCAAAGTCACAACACATTCACAATCAATCACAGTGCGGCCAACCATAAGTTTCAAACAATGTTAACAGGCAAGTGTGTCATAGACTCATAGTGTGTGTTCACTCATCAGACAAGTGGAAGTTTGTGTAAGAACACATTCATTAGCACATCATCCCTATTTGGCATCCGAAATTAACAACACATTCATAATGGAGGCATCCATGACATGCAGGTGCGTGGCATCGGAGAAGCACATAATTTGCAACAATCACGACAACAAACCAAAAACCACTCACCAAACAACAGCGACTCAGATCCAAAACCAATGTTGGTAGAGGAACACGAACAAGAGCAAATATATGACAAAGCATTTCAATGGAAATGCGTATGTACAAGGCTAAAGCCAAAAACTGGACCCGTCGTTTCTACTGTACAACCGAGTAGAAAAAACAAAAACTGGACCCTACTGACAAAGCATTTCAATGGAAATGCGTATGTACCAGGCTGAAGCCAAAAAATGGACCCGTCGTCTCTACTGTACAACCGAGTAGCAAAAAAAAAAAAAAAAAAAAAAAAAAAAACCCTAATGTCCACATACTGTACAACCGAGTAACAAAAAAAACTAATGAAAAAAAAAATACCACGGACGTCGTCACCTCCCTCCAGAGCGCGCGCGGCCTCTCCCGGAGGACGGGCGGCCATGCGGTCCTCCCCGACGCCCTCCTCTCCCTCCGGCACCTGTGCCCTGTGCTCCGCTGAGGTATGCCGCCTGTGCTGTAGCGGCTGCCGCGGCCACTTGTGCCCTGCGTCTGCGGGCCGCAGTCTCGATCGGCTCGGATTCTGTGTCTGCGTCCTCGTCCTCCGCCGCCCGTGCAGCAATCCCCATCTCTCTCTCCCTCTGAATCGCGTCCAATGCTGCCTGGCCAGCGGCGACCCCTGCCGCGAGTCGAGCCTCAACCTCCGAGAGGCCACACTGTCGTCTCGTCCCGGGACGCATTGACAACCCCTCCTCGCCTGATGTGAACTGCTCTCCCCCCAGCATGTCCGTGGATGTCCCTGCGGCCTCGAGGACCAATGATCTCCTCGTCTCTGCTCGTGACAAACCGAGCATGCGGCCTGCCATCTGCAGGCTCGGACGTTCGGACCCACCCTCCGTCTGAACTGGCGTACGTTCCGTGAAGACGCCCCTCCCGACGTCGTAATCTGCCCGCAACCGCTTCCCGACCCGACGAACAGCTGACCATCCGCCACCCACACCACCTCGGACTGTCGGTGGGGAACCGCCACTGTGCGCAACTCCGGGTGCCGCCGTCTGGTCCCCGGCGTTGACCCCAGCCTCCGGAGTCCGTGCAGGTGGTGGAGGCATCGATCCTGCACTCTCTCTGTCGCCGTCACTGCGTCTGCCGGACGCCACCTCACCCGCTCCGGACTCCCTCCCTCTCACGCCGCTGAGCGATGAACCCGGCCAACCAGGGCTCTGCACCACGAACGGCGGCGGTGAATATACCCTCCTAGGGGCCCGCCTCTTGCCGCTCTTGCGGCTCATGTGTGCGAAAGGGTCATCCGTCAACGCTTGTGCCAAAACGTGGACGTCGAAGAAAGTGTGCCCTGTGTCGTCAGGGCGCAAGGGAGGTACTGCGGGGTCCCTCAACACCAAGGCGAGCCTATACGCATCGTCCTCGGGACTGTGGTCGTCGTCATCATCTCCGTCCTCGGGACCGTGGTCGTCGCCATCGTCTCCCCCGACACCCGCGGTATCCCCATCTCCACCGGGTCCACCCTCTCCTCTGCCACACACGGCAACACCCTGTCCCTCATCACTTGCGGTCTCCCCGTCGCCGCGTCGTCCATCACCTGACCCACCATCCGCGGCGGCATCCTGTCCCTCATCATCGAACTCCTGCTGAACTGCCTCCTCAGGGACACCCGAGTCGTCGACGTCACGGCCTCCCGCCCCTTTTGTCTCCAACTCCCTCTGCCGACGCTACTCGTCAAGATACGCGAACCGACCCTCCCATCGTGGCAAACTCCCCAGCCTCTCCTCCTCCTCTCGGTCCAAACGGGCATCCCTCTCCTCGTTAGTCTCAACAGGGCCCCGCACAACGTCCGCGTCGGTGCGCACCTCCGACGGTGAGGCATGTCGACGTCCCTCGACACTGAAATCTCCCAAGCTCCCACCAAGCCATCCGACGTCAAAGCCGTGTGTGCGGAGCACCGACGGCGAGCGGGGGCGGATACCGGCGTCGGAAGGAGTCCTCTCCCCCCACAATCCTTGCCGTCATGTGTCCGGTCTCCGCCTACTGCCGACGCCAACCTCTTCGAACGCCTAAGTGCCTCGGGCTGTGCAGTGCTCCGATGATGGGAAGGAGAGAAGCGACAATCGTGAAGGGGCACCTGCTCATCCTCGGCCTCCTCCTCGGCCTCGCTGTCGCTCCTAACCTCCCAACGTCTGCCTGTGTGCCGAAGGCCTCCCCGTGGCTGCTGCTCCCCCGAGTCGTCGACGCCAACCTCCGCACGCGAACCTCCTCCACGACCACCACCGGCTCTGCTGCTGCCACTCGCCTGTGCGGTCGACGACACATCACCAGTGATAAGTGATGTGAATGAATCCATGCCGTCACGTCCCCCACCGCAAGTGAAGTACACCCGCTCCGCCGTCGGGTCGCCACTCAGCGGCGTGTCATCATCGTCTGTCCACTCGTCGTCGATGTTGTCGTCTGCCGCATCAACGTCTGCATCATCCCCACCCTCTGGCCACGGTCGCAGCTCCGTCGCCCTCTTGCCGAACACGTCCCGAACCGAATGGGCTCTGGACGGTCGGCTATGCTGGAAAGCTACAATCTGCCGCTCGATCTCCACCTCTAGAACACTGCCAGCAGGTCGCGCTCCCCACACCTCGGGATCCACGTCTCCCTCCTCATCCTCGTCCTCTGCCGCCGTCCCCTCCCAACCGGTCCCCATAACCCATGGCAACACGTAGCCACCACCCTGCCGTGCGCACGAGGCCAGTTTGAGATTGGTGGCAATCTCAACCAGCTGTGCAAGCTTGGCAAACCCAAGCTTGCAGCGCCTCGCCATGTTGATGCGCTCGTGCTGCGCCCAGTTCCTCTCCGCTGGAGAGGCGGACGTCCACAAGTGCATGACACGGATGACGATGGTGCGCAACTCCGGGTGGGCCCGTCCATGGTCAAACCACCACGCTGCACATCGCTCGGTCTCGCGGTCCCCCCTGCAAACGGCCGCCTCGACATCGGAGAGGGACCGATCTCCCCAATCCCCTCGCCTCGAGTGGAAGGCCCTCATCTGGTCCCTCACGGTCCTGTGCACTCTGCCGACCGAATCGCCGCCGGTCTGCGCCAGGAGAAATCTGTCGCACTCCTCGACCACATGGGCGTCGTCGGCGGTCGTCTGTAACGACTCGTAATACATGAGGGACCGTCGACGAGGGTTGAGGAGGTGGGCCGCGACATGTGTGGGCTCTAGCATGTGGAGGTTGCGGATGGCAACCTCACGCACGCACGGCTCGATCATGTCCTCCGGCACGTCGACCCTCCTCATCAACTGCAACACATGCTGACTCCACTCGTAAACGACGGACATCATCATCCCCCTCCTATCCATCCTGCACAACAGTTGGTGGACGAGCGCCATGATAAGGAGGGCGTACTGGACACAACGCGAAAACTCCGCGTCCCGGATCTGCTGCTGTACCCACTGCGCCTGCGGTACATGCCTGCGCTCCCACAGAATGCGTGCCCAAGCATCCCCGTGCAACATGCTCTCCAACGCGTCTTGTCGGCCTTTGAGACACGTCAGCATCAGGAAAACCGATGCGAACCGTGTCTCAACGGGCTCGACGAGCTGAACACAAGGGCTCACTTTCCTAAACAGGGCGTGAGCAGCGCTGTGCGATTTAGAAAATCTCACAAGCGCCCGAGCGCGGATGATGGTGTCCTTGACCCACCCCACTCGCATCTCGATATCTGACAACATCAAGTTGCAGACATGGGTGGAGCAGGGGAGCCAAGTAATCCTCCTAATGTCGGGGTCGCGGTCAGTGGCGAATCTGCGCGCCGCCGCCGTATAGTTACTGGCGGAGTCTGTGCGGAAGCCGATCACGTCCTTTGCAGGAAAGGACAAGATGATGGCCAGCCACCTACGGTACACGATGTCCGCTGTGTCTCGGACCGACCCGTCACGTGCGACGGTGGCGTAGAGCAAGGCGCCGTTGGCGCCCCCTGTGAGGAAGTTCACGAGCGGCTTGCCGCTACGCGACTTCCTCCCGTCGGGGAGAATGGTGGCACCTCTGTGCCGAAAAACGATGCGCACCTCGCTCACCATCGTCGCCACCTTCGCCCTCTGCGAAGGAATACCGGCGCCCGCTGTAACCCTGAACAAGGGAAACCGGAATTGGACACTGCGAGGCACTCTCTCCACCGTCTGCCTCACCCTCTGGAACTCCGGACCACGGAAGGCGTTGAATGGCAACCCCTTCACGTAGATCCACTGCAGCCACTCGTCTGTGAACTCGACCAACTTCTCCTTGGCGTACATATAGTCAATCATCGTCTGCCGAGCCCTCTTCTCCCTGCCCGTGTCGCGCACCTCGACGCCAGCCTCCCCCATTGTCCTCTTCTCCCTCCTCGCGCGCTCCAACTCAGGTCGCGGTGCCCTAGGAGCGGGACCCGCTCGACCGACGCCTCTTGACGTCATCACCACCTCCTCCCCCGGCAGGTCAGGCTCTCCGACTGCCTCATCCGCCTCGTCTCCCACCCCCCCCTCCCTGGCCCCCCCCTCCCGGCCCTCCTCATCGAGGGCGTCCTGAATGTCGTCCCTCTCTCCGTCGTCGGTCCGCTATCGCTGGCCACCTGCGGGCGCTCTCGTGTCCCGTATCCCCTCGTCCGCCATCCACCTCTGCACCCGCTGAGCAGTGGACGACACGAATGTGTAGTCCGTGCCGTTCCAGAGTTCCGCGAGAACTCTCATCCCCCCAGCCTTGCAGTACTTTGACTGCGTGAAATGGCACGCGGCCTTCGACGACCCCCCCTGAAACAGGTGGCCTTATAAGTTGCAACGCAACTTTCGGTCCCCATGCATCTTGGACTGGTCCCCGACGTACTGCCCCGTCGTGACGAAGTTCCAAACCAAGTTCCCCCGCCTTAACTTCGCCATCTCCTTATCGGACAGCGTGTTGAACTGGGCACCCCGAGACCCCCCC
>BFEA01000055.1:615479-626729 GCA_003427395.1 Chara braunii
TTTTTTTTTTCGACGCCGTGCGGAAGGTCTGACACCCAAAAAACAAATATGGGCGTGTAGGGCTTTTTCAGCCCTACACGCCCATATATATATATATTTTTTTCACGTCAAAAATAGGGAAAAAAAATTATGTACGAAACTCGGCTGGTCGGCCCAAGCCGAACCGGGCCGATTCGGTTATTGGCCTAGGCCGCGGCCGACTCAGACCCACCGACCGCGGCCGGGTGTGCAACATAGCGTGGCGCTGTCCACACTGTCTCCATGAGGTGACTGGTTGAGTGAAGGAGGAGCTAAAAAAATGCAGAAATTGAACTAACCCCTATTGCTGTAGCCCGTGTCGAGCAACTAAAGCAATTACCTGTCAAACTGAAACTCAGACTCAGTAGTATTCTCACTCAACCACATGCAAGACCAAACCACAAAGGTAAGTACTCTCACCAACCCCAAAGTTAACATTGTCAAACAATAGTTCATAGTCTTTTAATGATTTGTCCCTTATACCCAGCTTACATAAGGCGTAAAGCTAGACCACCCAATCTTATGGGAACTTGTCTAGCTCAACCATTGAATATACACAAACACAGGGCATTACAACTTTTCTCTTCCTTGGGCATATGACTAGGCTGTTCACCCTAGTGACCCATAACTGTTTAAGTATCTAAGTTATATATAATTGTCTGCCCTTAGTCTTTTAAGGTAACATATGACTGAACCGATCATCTTAGATTAAGGTTCAGTCTGCCCCTTCTTACCACAAGTTTATTCTTAATTCATACTCTCTTCAGTTAATCGGGATCTGTGGATGAAGGAGGTCGGGTATTCACCTGAGGTTGACGTCGTCTCTGGATTCTATTGAGTCTTCATGGTCTTCACGAGATAAAGTGCCACGTGACACTATTGTGTGTGATGAGAAATATGCTTCTTATCATTGTTAACGTAGAGAAGGAAGAAGCCGGGAGAAGGAGAGGGATCAAAAGGGATATTTACGTGATCTTTCATCTTCTCCTTTGTCTGTTCCCCCTCCACTCTCTTCTTGTGACGATAATGAGTTATTGTTTGAGTTATTACTTCACGATTTAAAGACTTTGATGTAGATAATGAGAGTACTTGTGTTTGACGACTTCTTAGTATCTTCTAGACAGGGTTCATTACATAATATTATGTTTTATGTATATTTATTTTATGTGTATTGTTGATAATGTATTATCTATATATATAATCTAATTCTAAATTAATAATAAATAGATGTATAACAATATAAGATATTTTTTTTTTAGATAAATGTAAATGTATACAGATATCGGTTTGATGAAATTAAGGAGAAATAAGGATGTTGACCATTTCTGTTCAATGTCTAATGAAGGGGACTTATGCGAACTCGTACATGCGCTACAACTCGCCGACAACGCGACCTATCATGTACACATGCGCTCGCATAATCCTTTTCCATCGGGCCTGCAAATATCAATCTGCATAGGTAGGAATGACCACCACAACACGGGTCCATAGCATCAAAATTCAACATCTGTTCTCGACCACAATCGCATACACCGACTTTCGAGGCTGCGCCGGGCCTAACAACGGGAACGCCAAAAATTCGGAACACCCCCGTTTTTCGCCCGGACCTTTTGCATCCTTGTCCTTAAAACACTGACACCGGCGATCCCAGTTCTGACCTGGAACTTCGCCCCCTTTTTCCTAAAATCATTGACACACCCCCTTCTCGCTACTTCCAGACCCGCTACCCACTCCGATCAGGAAGTCGTTTCGGGCGTGAGGTTGGTATTGGAGCGCCGATACGTGCCAATCTAAGGACTACCTAGGTAATTGGTTTCCATATCTGATAGATCGGGTGAGCCCAGGTAGAGGACGATCTAAAATAAAAACGAGCCAACACGGGAACCTGTAGTTACTCGGAGTAGGTCCGTAGGAAGACAGAGGGCCAACATGAATGTCAATCCAGTAGTCAACGCTAATCAGCATGTTGTGCCAAATCCCACTGGGCACACGACATTGGCCCCTGCATGCGTGCGCGCACCAGCTGCCCCCCCCCCCCGGATCTGTACTTGCTCGACCCAGCACATCACCTGGCAGGAGCGTGGTTAGCCACCCTCCGTGCATAGCAGTACGATTATCATGAGGCTCGGATTAACATCCCTGCCTGCCTGGGAGGAGATGCGCATCACTGGTTTAGTACATACAAGTGGGTGGATCTTCGGATTTTCGAGAAGGATTTCTTACATCAGTTTGACGACAGACATTCAGATCAAGAGTTCTTCATGATAAAAAACTGAGTGCAAAAGCCTCTGTAATCTATCGCCGAATACCGTAGCAGATTTTTTCGGTTGTTTGTTAAGTCGAAACGGGATGAAAAGGTAGGACGAGATTTCTTTATTGATGGCCTCAGGAGCCGGGCGATGAGAGCCAAACTGCGAAAGCAGTTTTCTCCCATCACCCACACGATGCAACAGATCATGAACGCGGCTGAAGAAATGGAAAGGAAATTCGTCGCTAGCTTCCTGGAAGGGGAAGATCACGCCAAAGAAGGTGACTCAAAAGAGCTTGTTTGGGTTAAAGCCGAATTGGATGCGCTTAAGGATAAGTTTGAGAATATGGGCTTTGTCTCAGGACCCGTCACTTACTTGGAACAGGTGGCAGTCAGAAGGCCTGCCCCCAGTTCCAATGGTGTTCCCTTGCCAACCACTCACCGTACCTCCCCCGAACGGGGAAAAGAAGGGGGATGAATCTGGTGCAATATTAGAACTTACACGAACCTTGGTGAGTTTAATACATGAAAGTAAGAAAGAACAACGAGAATACAACGCCCGAATGGAAACCTTGATGCGCTCGATGCGCCCTATTACTGTCTGAATCCCGGCGTTTCCCATAGGGAGCCAACCGACGCAAGCAGCGGGAGGACCAGCTGCAGCAACTGCCATGAGAACGGACAGTTGTTACACGTGTCATCAACAGGGATACATAGCACGAGAAGATCCCAACCGACCCTCTCAGGCTCGGATAGGAACAACCCCCACGACAGCCGCACTCATATCAAATGGACTCGGTTGAGTCGGGACAATGGTGGAAGATGCAGACGAGATGATGACCGCAATTGCGGCCGTCGACGAGGCTGCAAAACTCATCCCCCTCGATCAATACCTCAAGCTGGGATACGAGGGATTGGGAATGATAAGAGTGGTTCAACGGGCCGCTTACGAACGAGAAGTTTTGAAGTGGAGGCCTTCGCTTAGTGAGATGGAATCAGGAGGGCCGACCTTTGTCACGAGGGAGATTGATGTGCTAGACATAGTTAGATCCCTGGATCACCGTATCCCCCTACCAATCGGACACCTCCTGTCCATCTCAGAACAGGCCAATGACCGCATGTTATAACACTGCAAGGCCAATAGAAAACACTTTACCCTCACGAAATTTGCAGTCATCAAGGGAAAGGCTCGCAAGAAAAAAACGGGAGCTTGATAAGGGAAGCACCTCGAAACCCACACATACTGGGGTAATTAAGAAAGATGACCATTTCTTGCTCATCAAACCCATTCCATGGAAATCCGCGAAATGCGACGTAGAACAATGGGGGATGTCGTACAGCGCCGTCCTCGATTCAGGAGCGGTAGTGTTGACCGTATTGCTTAGACTAGTCGAACGGGCTTGGAGGAAGAAAGACCTGATCCCGGTCCTTGAAGGAGACCATCTCATTTCAGCGGACAAGATCAGAGTCGTTGAACGGATGACAAACATCGTCTTCCGTATAGGGAGAGTACACACCCTGGGAAATGAGATTCTATTGAATGTGACCTCTTATGATGTGCTCATCGGCTTACCCGCCCTCAACGTGCTACAAGCTAATCTAGACTTTGAACGACGAATGGTAGTTCTTAAAAACACAGGAGAAGCCATACAATGGTCATATGCACCTCACCCTGCGGATGATTTCTTGTAAACCTCGTAACACTCCCGCGGGTCTCGCAGGAGGCATCCGAATGATTCAGTCGAACGAGGTGACGGACGAGTCTGACCAGACCGAGGAGGGAGATAGTGAGTTCGTTGCCTCGCCCCATACCGATTTCAGGAGTGAGGAGGACTCTGACGAGGCTAAAGCCATGTGTGATCTGATATACAGAACATGGCGCCCCTCGATCCATAAAAAAAAACTAGGACATTCAGGATATCGGAAACTAGCCCAAAGCCAAAAGGGGTTCAGCGTGCACGTATGCTAATTATGGGGGAACCGCTTGTACAGATTTCCAGATTGCCCGACTCTTTGGAACCCCCTCGAACCTTATATGATGCAGTCAATCCATTGTTACCTCGCTAGATAAAATGTCCTTCTGCGATGTCACAGCATTACCCCCTTGATCACTACTCACGGCGGGAAAAGAAGTGTGCATGCTACACTGAGGTGTCGAAACACGAACTTTGGAACCCCGTGAGTGGTTCGACACATCCCCTTTCGAAATCGGGATCAAGATCGCTGAAAAAATGGTAAGCCCTTGGGATACGGAGGATGGGATTACCCCCGAGGAACATGTGGCGATCACTTAAGCCGACGCACAGATGATTGTTATATTGTTTTCCTTGCGGTCGGACAACTCGTTCATTTCATTCCCTCCGACCCAAAGTTCGAAATGGACTCACGTGAAGGGATTAGAAGTCCTAATCAATGGACAACCCTACGCTTTACATGTGCTAGATTACGTACCAAAAGATATTTACCTGATGATCGCGGATACCTTAAGGGAATACCACGAGGCAATCAGTGTTAGCGATACGGATATTGGATTGTCTCGAGTGATTCAACATGAGATTAAGACCGTGGATCATCTCCCCATTCACTGCAAACCCTACCAGTACTCTCGCGCCGAAAGAAGAACCACGTTGGAGAGAATTTGAGAGTTTGTGGAGAATGGCTGGATCGAACCGTCCACAGGTCCCTCGTCTTTTCTGGTAGTTTTAGAGCCCAAAAAGAACAGGCTAATCCACAATTGCATTGATTACTGGAAATTGAATGATATCACGATTAAGGATGTGTATCCCCTGGCTCGGATTGATGATCTACTGGATGCAATTGGATGTGCTAGTTATTTTATGGGACTGACCTCGTACTATCGCCGATTCGTTCGGACTTTGCGCCAATCGCACAGCCCCTGACAAATCTTTTGCGGAAGGACCAGTCATTACCGGGACGCGGGGTCTGAGAAGGCTTTTTTACGTTGAAAAATGCCTTGGCCTCGACGCCCATTTCAGTCCGACATGATCCAGGAAAGCCATTCATACGTATTACTGATTGGCAACCAGAAGCTATCTCGGCTATCCTAGCACAAAAGAGGAAGGACGACAAGGAACACGTTATCGCATATGCGTATCGGACAGTGCCAGACGAGCGACGCAATGGCTCGGCGCCTCAGAGAGAATGTTACGCGGCGGTCTGGGAATTCAGCACTTCCATCTGTATCTATATTGACATAAGTTTATGTTAGTTACCGATCACGAGACGCAGCTGACCCTGAAGAAGCTTACCAATTACACGGGCATGATTGGGTGTTGGGTGGTAAGGTTACACAAATACGACTTCGGCATCATCTACTGAAAGACCGAACGACCCGGGAACGTCGACAGTTTGATAAGATTGCATTGACCAGGCAATGTGCCCGGTGACGAGATCGTTCCGTGGAAGGATCCAGAGTCTCCCAAGGGTTCCGCTTACGCAAGAGTGGAGGTCCTCCCCGGACCCCCAAGAAAGTGACATGTGGACTCACAGAGGGAAGGTAATGATAAGACTCCTCTCGCCCCCGCTTCCTCTGCTTTTCTTTCTCCGTCTTACATTTTGTTATTTCTGCGAAGCTATCTCATGAGTCTATTCTGTTCCTATGTACCTACACAGAGAAGGGTATGTCGATTGGGTGGAGTGTGGTCGACGTGTCTCTAGGGCTCATAGGTCTTACATCCAATATAGAAATCCTCAAAAGTTGTGGCTCTGCCCGGCCCTTTATGTCGGACCGATAACATTCTGACGGAGGCTCGATTCCTCGAAGCTTTCTCGGAGGGACAGAAAAAGTGGCGGAAATTTCGACGCGCCGAAGCCTAAACTGATGCCGTGTTGATAGCGACAGTCGTAGGGAACCCTCTTCGAGAGTACTCGAAAGAAGATTGCAGATAGACCAATGAACGAGCGTGGGAACGAGGGGAGGCTAGAAAAGTGAAAGATGGATGATAGTGGCATTTGGATGGCTGTACCACACCCCTTCATGCGCTATGTATCCCCTGCGGTCACGACGAAGAGGTTCATCTCGGCCGACGGTCGAGAAAGCGGGCCCGACCGTAAATTTGAAATATATATAAAAAAAAGGTAAAAATAAAGTAAAAACATATAGGGTTGTAGGTTTTTGTGCTCTCTACAACTTGTATTTTGAGTTTTATTTTTGGACTCCGTTTTTTATTTAAAAAAAATAAAACACAGAAATCCCTTAGGCAAAAGTTCTTCAGTTTATTCTTTTAGTAAGAAAAACAAAGGAATTTGTTTGTTTTTTTAATCTCAAATTTGGTAAGGAATTTTGATATGACCCTGAGGCATAAGCTGTTTAACTTATTTTTGGGCATAACATATAATTTTTTAAAGATGTTTATGAAAAAAAAAAAAAATCATTATTTTTTTTTTCATGACCGTGGGTCGTGGTCATGACCGGGGCATCCTGGTCACTACTGCCTCGATCGCGACCGCAGTGACTGGCGGTCATGGGGATACATAGCTCATGCGGTATGACTGGGTAAAGATGGCCCACGAAGAGACGGCCGCTCATTTCACTGTCTGAATCACAGAGTCGTCCATCGACAAAAATGACTGGTATCAGTCCAATATCCAGGACGATGTTAAATTCATCGTCAACAACTGCCTGGTCTGCTCGGCCGACAAAACTTGTGCATCCCCCCCGACCGTTAAAACGTTGTGGTCCCCCCCGGGCTCTAATAACTGCGAGTATTCAGTCCTACTCATATTTTAAGATAATTTTTCCAAATGGATCGAGACCTACCTATGTACGATGAGACAGATGGCGGAGATTGTGCGACATGTCAACCGTTTCCTTGGAATGCATCAGGATACTGAGGAGATCCTACTGGACAATGGACCAGAATTTAGAGGCGAGGTCATGAGGAGCCTAGTTGTACATGACGTTTCCATTTGGAACACCACTCCTTATATGTCTCAATCGAACGGCCTCGTAGAAAATGCAAATTGAGTGATCAAAACTGCCCTACGACGGAGTATTGTGGTTAGCGACACGAGGCCTTGGCCATTCATTCGGGGGATGCCTCACGAGTCCACAAGCTTGTCCCTGTTCCAACTACGGACCCAATAGCCTAGCCTGCGTCCCTCTGCTAAACCTGAATGACGAAACGATGTTGGGTCGACGATCTATGAGGGACAACAACTCAGGAAAGGCCAAGCGACACTTAGAGCTGATGGAACGGACCCTCCCTTGTCTAGCCTGGAAAAGACAGCAAATGACAAAATTGGCTCAAGGACGACAAGTTCGGAGCTACGAAGCCAGGAACGGAAACGCTAGGCCTTGGCCCCATTGTAAATTAGAGGATATCGTGCAGGTAAGGAAATGTGCTCGTCAAGGTAAGCTAGCGCCACAATTCTTTGGTCTATTCCGTGTAGTGGAGCTCGGTCCAAATGGAGTGAATACGGTGCGACTTGCCCCCGAGGTCCCGGGCAGCCGATCGACCCAACACAGCATCCGCCACGTGTCCTATCTTCATCCTTTGTCCATTTCCACTCCTCCCTCACCTCCCAGCTCACTTTTGACCTCCGAGTGGGACAACTAGGAGCCTGAATCTCTTCTTTCTCCCTCTCTCGAAGCCTCACTTTCTCTGTCCCCGCCATTGCCATGAGTTTTGTGGCAGAACAGATAATCAGTCGACATAAGGTGACGCCACATGACTTTATTTCTTCAATACGACACGTGCATCATCCACAACGCAGCCGGGACGTGCGTCAATTTGTGCAGTTCTTCAAGCACAGTTAGCATACACGAGGCGACCGAGTTCAAATTCGTCCACATCGGGACTCAAGGGAGGGTGTTGGCCGAAGCATATGATTTTCGGCGGCTTTCTCCCTGGGAGTCAACCACATCTCGATGATCGTCCCCTTTAGTGGAGACTTTGCTACGCTTAACGAAAGCATTCACACGACCGCATTAAATCAACTGTGGACCTGGACCGGGGAATTGGCGAGCACTTGGCGGCACCATACGGAGCCAGAGGGGATCCTTTTCGAGCTCGTCCTCTTCTCACCGGCCCGATGAACCAACACAGACTCTCTACGTCCAGTTTGCCGTCGGGCTTCCTTTCCTTGTGGCAGTTTCATATCTATCTGCAATTGTCCTTTAAAATCAGGACGATCTCGATACCCATTTTGGAGGAAGGGAGGTGGGGGAAGTGGTTGGAGGCCTTCATGGCGCTCAATTTTTTTTTGTTGCAGGTTGGGTTCCGGTGGTCCGAGCAAACCGATGAGGAGGACAAGGACGATGAAGTCGAGATGGTGATCATCCAAGCATGGAGAACGGATGTGGAAGGAGAGTTGTTGGGGCTCATATTTGGAGTGGTGGGGGCCGATCATCTTGGGCCAATTACGGGAGAACTGTTGGTGCTCATCACACAACTTCGTAACAATCTGCCCTGAGACATCATCTACTACAACAATTGGAATCCTGAGCACGTCGCTCTGGAACGTACGTTAACGCCGCAACTGTTGTGGACGCACTGCTCCGAGTATGACGATCAAAACCGCTACTACCCTTCAACTAACAAGTACTTGGATCCGGAGGAGATAATCGATCCAGATTCTTGGGTAGGGGCGAGGCGGAGGAAAGTGCCGAATCAGGATCTTCCGATCTAGTGATCCTGATTACAGTGAACATTCATAGGAAGAACGTGCGGCGGGACGAGGAGGTAGAGAAGCGAGCAAAAAAGCTCGCGAAAGAAAAGAGGCCTGTCCATCAGTTGACACTCGACGATCCTACGAAGGATCCTGAGCCGCCTCGAGAGAAAGAAGAGCACGATGGCGGCGCCACAGGGGCAGAATGCAGCAAAAGATGAGTCCGAAGTCCCTTACCCACTCCCTCCGCTCGTGGCGCAGTTCGCCTACGTCAAGATGCTGACGATCGAGCGACGTCCCCGATCATTATCCCACCGTCCCCTTTATTATCTCACCCTCCGCCAGATCGAGGGTCACCCGCCATTTTCCGACACTTGTCACCCTTTCCCCCCTTCCTTATTCTACCAATACTAAGCTATCCGTCTTGTCTGCGACGTACTCCCGCACCCGACTACGGAGTCCCTCGTTCCCTTTTTTTGCCTTCATATTCTCATTTTTAGCATGACATACAATAGATGCAGAAAAACAACACTCCATCATGGAGCAACTTAAAGGAGTAGATGGGCGCTCTTAACTAGATTTGATATGTATTCTAGAAACTCATCTCTTAGACTCCCCTGCTCATAATAGAGCTCATAACCAGATTTGGCCCTTCCAAAAGATAAGCCCATATGCTCTAAGAAGTGGGTCAGGAGGGGTAGCCATTTTGGTCCCTCCGGACTCTCGTGTAGAGGCAGTGCATTGGGAGGTGGACAAAGAGCAAGAAAGATGGATATTAGCTCTAGTGATGTTAGAAATAAAAGTTGACTGTGTGATTAACATCTATGGTCTCATTGATCTACAAGAAAAAAATGATTTTTTTCACAATATTCGTAGTCACTTTCCAAAAGTAATACCAATCGTTATGGTCGGGAACTTCAACGCAGCTCCAGACAGATGGATGGACAAATGGATGATTTCTTCTCCTTGTCCACGTTATATTAAAGAAGATGGAAATATAATTCATCGGTTGTGTGATTCTGAGAAACTTTTTGATCCCTTTTATACAAATTAACCCACAAGAACGTTTTTTCTTATGCATAAGGAATACTGGTTCATTCTACTCCTTGATTTAATTTTATTATCTGCTCAATTGGACAGGGCTCTCCAGGGAACAACCATCTTTTCTTAAAGTCCCTGGCTAGGAGCAGATCACAAAATGTGTGTGGTACTTCTCTCCTTTAGGAAAACAAAAGACCACGGAAAATGATTTTATAAACTTAATACCTTTGTCCTTCCTTCTACTCAATTTAGGCAATATATTCAAGATGTATGACAATTTCGGCATAAAACCAAGCCCCACCATGAGTCATATATAATATGGATTAATAATGGCTTTGCCTTTTTATCTAAGAAATGTCAAAAATATTCTGAAATATTGGTAAAAAGTCGACATAATCAAGAGACGTGCATCCAAGAACAAATTTTTAAATACGAGCAACAGGATCCCAGGATCGAAACTCAACAAAATGTCGATATCGAAAACTTAAGAACACAACTCTTGATTTTTGCGCAACACTGTTGGCAAGGAAAAATTATTAGGGGGGAACTCGCAAAATACCAAACCGAAAGACAAATGGACACTACCTTTTCGCACTAGCCAAGACATGAGCAAAAACAACCAATATTGAAGTATTAATTGACCACGCTAAACAATCCCTGAAGGATATAGATATCCCCGCCACCTCTGCTAGAAACCTTAAAACCTCATATGATTTTTTAAAGGAGCTCTTCACTTCGGCTAAAACCTTTAGGGATATAGAGAAGGATGATCAAATGATCAAACAAGTCCTCACTCCAGTGACCCAATCTTTATCCCCTGAACAAAGGTTGGACTTGGAAAACCTAATAACAAAGAATAAAATTTGACAACATTATTACAAATGGACGAAGATAAAACACCAGGTATAAATTAAGTAGCAAATCCGGATATCCGGAAGACCAATTTTATCCGGAATTTTCAATCCGGATGAAATTTCCGGATTAATTCCGGATATGGAAAATCCAGCCCTGCGCAAAAAAAAACAATTTACCGAAACAAAAAAATTCAAAAAAATCTGGGAAAAAATTATGTTGTTCATATCAATGATATGAACAACTTTTGGCTTGAGGCCATCTTTGATTACTCAACAGATTTGAAGATAAAAAAATAAAAAATAAAAAATATATTTAGATAAAAAATTATAGAATGAATTAAGCATTCCCCCCTCTAAACCCCTTTATTCCCTATCATATCCCCTTTGAACCCTTCCAAGCCCTATCAAGCTTTTCATGAAATAGGAACATAGTTCTATTGTATTTTGCATGCGCAATAT
>BFEA01000055.1:644280-657411 GCA_003427395.1 Chara braunii
CACACACACACACACACACACACACACACACACACACACAGAGGGTAGTTTTTTTACTTTTTTTTTTATTTCACGCGTGTCCCGCCACATGTCCGAGCCCCATTGCGCTCGACCCGTTGATTGGAATTCAACGGGAAGCCCCCCTTATACCGTTAAACGGGGATTCAACGTGGACCCCGGGGGTGTTCAACGGGTACAACAACGTTGTACAAAACCCGTTGCCCGTTGAATGGACACACAGAAATTGCCCTCCAATTCCAAGGTCAGTCTAAACCCGTCAAGCTCCTCCACACACAATCCCACCTTCTCCACCACAATACTGACCCTGCACATTGCTTGAATATATGCTCAAAAGTCTCTCTAACCTTCCTACTGGGAAAAAACAAGAGGTAAAACTTACACCAAGGGTATGCCAACCCCCTTTGCTCTATCGTAGAGCGTTCAATCAGCCAATCATTGCTGGTAGCCAACGATGTACAATCCCCCATTGCAAGGAAGCAAATTTGGCTGGCCTTCTTTTGATATCCTTGAAAAATTTTATGTGTTCGAAAAGATTAATGTCAAGATTGATCTGCTGGGCCCACTTTTCTTGTAAAATAGCAGCTATATCGACTTTTGGTTTAAACAATCGGTATGTCGCCTTGATCGAGAGAGAATGTAAAAATTGTGGTTTCCCTGTCTTATTAGTCTGCCATACTCGTTCCTCTGGGTCTAGAGGGAGTTGTGGTATAGGGAGTTCAAGATGGCAAACTCTCAATCCTCAAATGAAAGACATATATAGAACTCTGATTCGATAAATACAATCAAAAGGAAAATAGACCACCTCATCAATCCTCAAATGGAAGACATATATAGAACCCTGATTCGATAAATACAATCAAAAGGAAAATAGACCACCTCATCATCTAATGGAGCAGATATGAAATCCTCCCTATTTATCACTGGCAGTTTGACCAACGCCCCTTTCAGTAACATATGGAGAACTTGACCCACCCTCTTGTCCTCATTATGTTGACAACCGACTACCCAATCTTCCCAGCGGAAAATAATACCTTTCCTTAGTATGCGTACCCACTCCAAAAGGATCGAAAAAATGATCTGCTCCAAACAATCAGAGAGCTGATGAGCATACCTACGCTCCCTCTATAGCTTCTCTGCAGATTTCCAATCTCGTTCGCTCGTATCCCATAAGTTTTTAATGCACATCATACTTTTTTTCACCCATACGAACCAAGGTGGGAGTGAACTGTTGAAAATACAACCATTGTCATCAGTAATCCAAAGGCTGCCTCAAAACCTCCTCATAGCGAGTTGGAAACGACCTATTAGGCATCTGGCTATTTTGCTTGTTTGACCTGTGGGACAAGGCTGTGGCCTGACCCCACAGGGCGTGTATTAATTCAATCCAGTCCAGTCCTCCTCGGTACCACTGTTGGTACAAGACCAGTCCAGTCCAGTTAGCTCACTGCGGGTATACTCCAGGTGCAGCCTGTTTTTCATTTTATTTTTTGGAGTACGTGCGTGGTGAATCTTCATCGGAGATACATTGTACCTTCCAACTCCATCTCCATCTTCATCTTCGTCATCCTCATCCTCTTCGTCTTGATTCTAACGAACTGCCATCCCGACATATCTGTCACATAGGTGTCTCCAATTTATCATCAAAGACACTCATACATTATCCAACACCATATCGCTTCTACCTGCCCCTCTGAGTCCCTCTTCCTTAGATTGAGAATGAGCCTTAGAGATACTCCAAAACCTAATCTCAAGACAAGCAAGTGGGTGTGTATTCTTAGAAGATGAGGGGTCTAACCTTCTTATTTGCTCAAGAGTTGGGGTTTGCCAAAGCTTATCCGTATAAAAAATCCGTTTCTTGACTCATTGCAAAAAGAGGGCTCGACTCTGAAGTATGGGATCCAACATCCCAACACCCCATCATGTTTTTGGCTGAATAATTGAAAATCAGGATACCATTGGAATAACCTTATCATGTTTATGGTTACTTCTAGACATGGTTATTAATTGGGGAAGTAAGACGTAGGGCTGATGGATTCACTCCAATGGGCACCAGCCTCCAAGGCAACCTAGAGTTAGCTAGGTTTTATTGGATACACCAGTTCGAGTCCTAGCCTCCTAGGGTTTTTGCTTACAGCACAGAGAAAGACAGTCATCAATAACGATTGACAAGTCAAGCCCGCACTGGATAAGATGAATGTGTGGAAAAATCAACATACCTCACTTTTTGTGAGAACCTTGATCATTAATAATGTAGTCCTTGCATCTACTTGGTACAAGTCTGCGTTATGGTCAGTTACTAAGGCATATACCAAAATATCTCATCATAAACAAGTCCCCTGCCGAAGATGAAGAGATAGGGGATTCCCCCGAATCGAAATAATCTAAGACCCCCTCAATGCTCATACAACGAGAAGGTATTTTTGCTAGAGCAAAAAAGGAGGCATCCATCTACCCCTCAGTTAAAAACTTCGTTGATTTTCACCTGATTAGGTGCCCTTGCCAAGGGTGGTGAGAAAGAGTCAAAACTTCCTCAAAAGTTGCTTTGTAAGTTCTTGGATATCAACTAGATTACGATCGTCTGGAGGATCTTGTAATTCATAATTTATAATTTTTTCTTGAATGTTTATTACTTGAAGATGACAACTCTTTGCTAGGGACTCCGAGTATTCATTACATTTCTTGGCCATAAAAGTGAAACCATTATTAAAACACGATATTAGTGTCTTGTTTGTCTCTAGTTGTATGCTAGTAATCCCAAATGTCCACGATGTACTGACGAAACTGATGCTGAGAAAGTAAGGACATATTTAAATTGTAGAAACTCTTCCCTTGATCCGATCTCTTTCTAAAGGTCAACAGGACTGCACACATCTTGTAATCTACCCCATCTTTGTGTATGTTGCTCCCTTTGCCCCTCTTTCAAGTTTGTTTTCTCTACATCCATCTTTTTTTTTTTTTTTAACATCCGCTGGGACTGTTACCTGAGATGATATGAGCATCATTAGGTTCCATACCCCTGCGATGGCTCCTTTCTATTGGTGGGGAGCTGCACCTGCTGGAAAACGGGTCCAGCGTCCCCAAAAGCACATTGCAATAAGTGTATGATCAAAATGATAGGGGAGCCTCTTCAGGCCTGGACTGTCCTTACAGGCTCACAATTTCCATGGGACCCAAAATTCCTGCTCCTGGGAAATCCGACGACCCCCCATATGGACTGGTCCCCCTATGAGAGGAATCTGTTTAACATAACAAGAATTGAACTCTTCATGCTCGCCTGGAGGGTACGCTGCTCATTTGAGCGAAAACAGCATACTTTCACTGCCCCCCACGGCGCCCACGCGAAGGAGCACCTGTCGCAGTATCTGGTCGGGAGGATAAGAGCAGCGTGGGATCACACCAAACAACAAATCCAAAAAATTAAGGATGACCCGATCCTCACTGCAACACAAAAGCACAACAAGGAGCAGGAACTGACGACTGCTTTCACTGAAGAATGGCCGGGCCCGCAGAGAACCATGGCAGACCTTCAGGGTCCCCACCTACAATGGAAGAACTGGAGGATGGATGAACACGATTGGCCCCTTAAGCCTCATTCCCATTTCGGGATCCCRCTTGCAGCAGATCCCCCCTCTTTTATCCTCCTCCCGGGATGAACAYGTGGATGCCCATCTACTTCCCCCCACCCCCCGCACTTCCTCCATCTGCCCTTCCCTCTGTCTCCCCCTCCCTGCCACCTACTTTCACCGCAGGAGAATTGGAGAAGTTACGACTACTGAAGAACTGCGGGAAGTGACTCAACGAGGGATAGCAGCCGAAGGAGTCTGGAGACACAATGACAAACGGGAGGTTTTGATTGTTGGGAGTGGGAGCAGGCTGATGCATCTGAAGAACAGGGTGGGGAGTGATGACATGCTTAATCCTCAGACCTGACTGATCACACACAGGTCACAACTTTCCAAACCAGGGGTCTGCAGAGGGTCTATGGTTGGGCTGCTGCATCCGGAGGTCTGTGTGTGGCCTGCAGAGAGTCTAGGGTTTAGGGTTTAAATAAGGCTTTGAATAAGTTTCATTTCAAGTTTAAATATCTTACTAAGGGGACTGCAGAATTGGGCTGGTCAAAACAAAATAGTGCTCCATGATGGGAGGGTAACATTAGCAGCTCTGAGGAAATGGGGTTTCTGGTTTTTAGCGTACATTGGCCATGGCCCAAGAAAAGTAACATCAAACTCTGTATTTCAAGATGTATGAAGGGACGCTGGACCCGGTTTCGAGCAGGTGCCGGTCCCCACCAATAGATGGAGCAGCCCGACAGATAAGACCTCAATCCTGACGGTTCTCTCACCACCGCCGGGATAGTGGGCTTACGCAGGGGCTATTCAGTAACAAAAAAAGAAAAAGAAAAAAAAAGAGCCTCTTCAGTCCCAGAGGGTCCGCCAGATGCCACTTGTCAGCCAAACTCCCTACCCATCAAAAATCTATTAGTCTCTTCTCGCTCTCATCTTCAGAATCGTCCATGATTTATTCCGTTGGGAACCAGTCTACCCATGGGTTCTGCTCCTTGCCCGCCCTGTGTTCCCTTTCTAACCCTGCCTGAGAGCCCCTGGCTTCTCCTCCAACATCTCCCCCTCCATTTTCAATTCTCAGATTCCTGGGGTCCCTTCTGCTGAACCATGTTCTTTCCCCCAGAGCAGTTGGCCCAACCTTTCCCTCTACCCGCTGTGCCTCTCCCTCTGTATTCACTTCCTCCTTCTCTACCTCCTCTTCTTCCTAAAAATTTTAGTCGTGCCCCCACTTATTATTTTGTTTACTTTTGGCTGTTTTTTTTTTTTATTATATTATTTATGTTTACATTATAAGCCCGCATTGGTTTCGACCACGTTGCTCGTGGCGGTGCTCCAGAAAACACTGATTTTCAGCCTTCTTTTTTTTTTTTTTTTTTTTTTTTTAAACACCCTGAGTTGATGCTAGGGTAGCTGATAAGAGCAGACTACCCTAGCATTCTTTGGGAAGCTCCATTTATTTGTGGGGAGCAGCACCTGCTGGAAAACGGGTCCAGCGTCCCTCACATTTGACGAGTGAAAAATGTACCGTTCACAACAATCCAGATATTCCTCCATCCTACTGCGACCCTTAACCCTTGTTGAAATAGACATCTTCGCCCAATCATGGGGCGCCAGATGTAGCCTTTCCTGTCCAGCCTTTCCAACAGTTGAGTGAGCATGACGGTGTGACTGTCTAATCCTCCGTTTCCCTTTCTTCTGCAAGTGAATCCTTTCCATACCATGACAACGGAACCATTCCATTCTAGGGTGGTGTGAAAAGACTTGGGAATTCCTAAGCCGGGCGGAGAGGTATCGAAGGATCCACCTGAGTCCAATCATTGAAAATCAACTTGTAATTCCTGATAAGGTCCTGTTCCTCCTCTTTCTCCGCTCCCTTCCATTCCACCCTCCATATTTCCCCCCCCTTCACCCCCCCCAGCCAGTTGCTGCTGAATCTATGGAGTATTTCGTTATTTTGAGATTTGGATGAGTTGAATTGGATATTTTCTTTAATATCGATCCATAGGTCCTATATATTGGTTTGAATTTGCTGTTTTTTTATGTTGTCGGTGAATCCCGGGCCGTCCAATCTTACATCCTCCCATTCGTAGGTGTTCCTTCTCCGCCAGAAAGCCCAGAGAACCGCTCTTCTGCCTATGGTGAACAAATTTTGGGTAAAATTGTCCTCGAGTTCCGGTGACCAATGCGCAAGCATAATTGCCTTCCACTCCCAAGACCATTTATGTTTGGTTTCTAATTGTTCCCATATTCGGTCCCACCACTGGCACAGCCAGATTGAGCCAGGACACTCGAGGAATATATGCTCTATTGTTTCTGGTTTTCTGCTTGGGTACGCCGACTGACAGAGTTTGCACCATGGATCTGCAATGCCCCTTTTCTCCAGTGAGGATCTGTCTATCAACCAGTCATTTGTGGGAAGACACCTGTGTTCAATCTGCCACTGAAGGGAGGCTACCTTGGATGGTTTGATCTTGGATTCATTGAACCATTTAATGTTCCTCAAATCTCCTTTGCTGATGTTCAGTTGTTTCATCCATCTCTCTACCACCCTATCCTTCAAGTTTATTTTTGGTCTAATCATCTGATACGTTGATTTGACAGATAGGGTATGTAAGTGTATACTAAAGTTCCTATTGAGCCTGTTTTTGGTTCCCCACGTCCAGCACTCAGGATCTATAGGTAGGTCTGAGATATCCGTAGATGGTCGAAAAGCAAGACACGACTGAGCGTCTCGTGAGATAATTCTGATTCTGAAGATGCTTTCTGCCGGCATCCATATTGCGGCAATGTCCTTTTTAAGAATTATTATATTACCTTCTCTTAATTCACATGGCGCGATTAAGACCTCCTAATTTGGGGTTATGAGAATGACATTACCTTTCTGTCTAGATTACTTTGTGCATGGTGACAGTGCTTTAGTCTTTCGTGGAGAAGGTGAGGGGGAATCCAGTCACGGGAATTTTCATCCCAAATGTCCTTGATCCTAGTTACTCCTCTTTTGATCTAACCCTTCCATGGATTATCATTACAATGAAGTGTAGTGCCTTGGTGATCTTTTATCCATGCATTGTTGAAAAGTGGTTGCCGATTGATTTCTTCCCATTGTTCGGGGAAGTGTTTGTCTGGTAGGGGTAACTTCCTCCAAGTTTTGAGAATAATTGGCCTGAAGGGATCCTTAGTGATGTCCTTCCTGGATGCTGCCCTGTTTGTCATTTGAGTCGGATCTGTCTCTTTGGTTGTGCCTCTCGGTATGGACCAGTCCCTATTCTCTAGCCACATGGCTGGGTCAACGGTCTCCACTGTCTGGGGGGCCTGTCTTCTTAATTGTTCCCAGGCTAAGCCACTCCAAGGGGTTTGAGGATTGAGTAATAGTCTTTTGACGCATTGGATGGAGAGTGTCATGGCTTGGAGTGTTGGATCTATGATTCCCAAGCCCCCCTTGGCCTTTGGTTGGATGACTGAGACCCAGGTCACTCTACTAATGACATTCTCGTAATCATGGTTTCCTCTCCACAAAAAGGCTCTAAGTTGTTGGTGAAGAGATTTAGTCCACTTATTATCTATGACCCAAATTGCTGATTTAAACTAGATTGAGGCTAGTACTACATTATTAATCACCAAAGCTCTGTCAATTATCGATGTGTATTTATTCTTCCATACCTCTAGTTTGGTCTGGGCGCTTTGAAAGATAACCTCCATGTTGATTGTGGGTTTCCCTTCAGCGGATAACGAGATACTCAGGACTCTTATTGACCTGTCTAGGGGAAGCTATTTAATTCGGGGCGTTTCAGGAGGTCTACCTCCCTGATAGTTTATCCACCATCCTAGGGTATTTTCCCCCCAGTTCACCTTCATGTCTGCTAATTAACCATGTCTCCTCATATCCAAAAAAATGCACGTAAGGTGATGAGCAGTGAACCAAGGTCAAATCAGATGGATTGGACAACTAGATACTAACTGAGACTGTACTTGACGGGGTTGTAGATGCAGTGGGATGGGGCAATGTTACTTTTATGTGAAGAGGGATTATTTTGGAGACTATATGGGCATTAAGGAATGCTGAGGTTTTTAGGGGAGAGGACAACTCGCAAATTAAATACACAAGTTGTTTCTTGGAATGAGGCTTCTGATATGAAACTACGATTATTTAATGGTGCTCTTGTTATTCTCACCAAAGCAGGCTTGTAAAACATTATAGATTTCATTGCTCCATTAGTCTTTCTGGCTCTGGGAATCTCAACTAATCCTTCAGGAAGAAAACCATCAGTCATATCATCACCTAATATTATTATTTTAAATGTTATTTGACGAACAATTATTTTGTTGGCAATCAAGTCACAAATAAGACTAGCCTATATAGTAGGTTGTCATCACCTTCATATGACCGAGCCATCGGCAACTACAATGTTCAGGGATGCTGGACCTGCTTTCCAGCAGGTGTTGCTCCCCACTAATAGATGGAGCCTCCCCGAGAGAGCTAGTGGTGCCTGCTCTTATCAGCACCCCTAGCATTCACTTGGGTTGTTGTTTGAAAAAAAAAAAGAAAAAAAAAAGACTAGCCATCACGAGAACAGGATAGCTATGGTTGATGTTGGCTAGGATGATATTGTCTCTGAGATGTAATGTCCTGGCCCAGGGAGGGCTAGGGGTTGTTCTAGGATTTGAAGGCCAGATTTGCTGATATAGCATAGACTTCTAAATTTTTTTCACATACTAATCGCCATCATCATTAGCATCATCATCATCAGTGTCATTATCTCACATTTCTCAACCAATCATTAGAAGTTCATTATCATCATCATCAGCAGCAGCAACATCAGCATCAACATAATCACCATCATATGAGGGACGCTGAGCCCGGTTCCCAGCTTGTTCGGTTCGTTTTCTCCAGGTAGATTGTGAGGACCAGTTGATGTAGCTCAGTGGTTAGAGCACCGGTTGGAAATGCGCATTGTGGTATGAGGTTGCGGGTTCAAAACTCAATTGCAGCCTTGCGCATGGAGTCATGGACACTGGTAGGGCGTTAGAATGACACACGGCTGGACACACATTCCTTTGGGTTGACGCATGGTAAGCTTATATAGATACTGGCTGCGCACCACCCAAAGGTTGTCCATGGTGTTGTATGTCGGGTCTTGATACTGCGTGGGTTGCTTGTGGCTGTTGCTCGTGGTTGTTCTGTTGATCTCCCCAGTCTGGCATATCACACACAGGGGCCATTTGCGATTGTTGCTCAAATGGTAGAGTCTTCAGGTTACATGTCATAGATCACGGGTTCGAGTCTGGCTTGGGACTTTGCGGGGGGTTCTTGTCCAGCTTGGCCTTTCATCTCTTCAAACAAACACATAGTTCCCTCTACATAGTACTGCACATATCTGGCCTTCGGACACATACATCTCGCTCTAAAGTTACACAGAGCACACATAGCCTTCGGGCAGATACAAAACGGATGGCCCTATGGGCTCATACAAACATACATAGCCTCAGGCCACACACACATACACAACTACGATACTGGGCTGGGGGCGTCTATTAGGTATATGACTGGGTCTACTCACGCATGGCTTAGCTCTAGGGTAGGGTAGGGATATAAGTCGCTCCGGTTAGTCTGAGTTCCGCCTAGCCTTGGGTAAGCTAGGGGAAGGACGGTAGGATGTGTCCCCGGGCGCTGGCCTGCCTTACTTAGGTAATCTTGCCTGGCGTCTGAAGTTCTTGTATGACAAGTTTCGTCCGTTTCCGCTTCCATCGGGGCTGGGAGGTTAGCCCAGCCTCGGTGCTTGTCACTGCTGTCTGGTCCAAGTTGCCCTCAATACCGGTAGGGTGATGGTCTTGAGTGATGGTCACACTGAGGTAGGATAGTAGGAACCGGGGGTGCGATGGAAGTACTAACGTGGGGATGGGTAGGGTAGGTGGCCTATCCTGTCAGGACAATCATTGGCTGCCACTACTAGCAATCACCGCGGGTCTGGTCCTTTGCCTCTACAACACCATGGGCTTAAAAAAAAAAAAAAAAAAAAGGACCCCAGCCTCAATCTTCTTATTGGTAATATCAGCCTGAAAAAAAAAAGGGAAAAAAAAGGACAGGGGCTACATATCCAGGAAAGATGGTCTTTAGATGGTTCCTTTTTTTTTTTTTTTTTTTTTTTTTGGAAGTCCATGGTGTTGTAGAGGCCAGTTACTAGGCACACATTGATATCCGGACGCGGTCAGCCATGGTCGCTCTAAGGCGAGACCACCACCCATCCCATCCTTTAGATGATTTTTTTTTTTTTATTTTTTTTTTAATAGAGGGCCCAGTGCCCAAGGCTGATATTACAAATAAGAGGAATGAGGCCGGGGTCCTCACAGTCTGCCCGGAGAAACAAAACCGAACTTGCTGAGAACCAAGCTCAGCGTCCCTCATGTAAAGACTATGATGATGATGATCCTGATGATGATAATGATCCTGATGATGATGATGATACTACTGATGATGATGCTGATGGAGATACAAAATTGTATTAACTGTAGTAAGCTATGCTATATCAACAATTCTGGTCTCCTAATCCTAGAGCAACTTCTAGCCCTCCCTGTACCAGGACATTGTAAAACCGAGACAATACCAACCTAACCAATGTCACCCATAGCTGATCTCTCCTCGCCACAGAGCAGCCCCCCCCGGTTCGCCAGTGGATTGCCTTCCCTCTTCGGCAACCCCCAGATCTCTCTACAAGGCCTCACGCTCCTGCCTGTGCAGGTTACAGGGCAACGTCCCAGCTCCGGCCAGCATTGTTTTGGCGTCGGCAAAACAGGGGCACAGAAAAGAACAACTCTGCGGATATCGGTCCGGTCGACCATCCCTGAAATCCTATATCCCGGATGTGGAAGAAAACTCGATGCTGCCCAAAAGTTCCAGAACACCAGAAAGCTTAATATAACATTGATGAGGTAATGATACTAATGATGATGATGATATTGATGAAGATGATTATGTTTTTTTTTTTTTGAGAATTCTAAAGAAATTGACTGCACCACCTTTATTAGATCTAAAGGATTATGAATACTATGCTATATCAGTTATTTCGGCTTCCTAATCCGAGAGCAACTCCTAGCCCTCCCTATACTGGGACACTGCTACTCAAAGACAGTGTCCACCAAAACAACATCAACCATAGCTGACCTCTTCTCGCCCCCGAGACTATCCCCTGCCCCAGAGGGTGTCAAGGCGGCCCACCCAATTCGCCACTGGATTGCCTTCCTCCCTCGGCAAACCCCAGATCTCTCTACATGGCCTCACGCTCCTGTCGTGGCAGGTTACAGGGTAACACCCCAGTTCCGGCCAGCGTCGTTCTGGCATTGGCAAGTTGAGAGCATAGAACAGAGCAACCCTATTGATGCCAGTCCAAGTGCAACCATCTCCGAGGTCGAAGATCCTAATAAAGAAGAAGACCCGATGCTGCTCTAGCTCTCAGAACACCAGAACGCTGAAAATAACATGATTGGCCCAAGAAGCTTCCAATAGTCACCGCGCAGAGAAAAATTCCCCCTACACCACCACCGCTGTCCAGCGGTGCCACTGCCGAGGAGATTCACCTCAGCCCCAACCTGGAACAGATCCCCTCCCTCCCCCTTCCGCTAAGGCAGCCAATTCCCACCTAGAGGGTGCCTTCGACCAACTCTCCCACCCCGGCCCCAGACAAGGACAAACCACAAATCTGCCCCACCCCCGACAGAGCAGCCACCTCCCACCTTGCATCGCCCCTGTAGAGTAAGGCTCCCCAATGGCCCCCCACCCATTCCCCAAAAATCCCCACCGTAACCGCAGAAGCCCTAGCTCGAGATCAAATGAAGCAGTCAATTATCCTCAACGAGGATCTATATTGATGGAGTACACGAAAAAGTAGATGAGATTTTTGGATTTTGCTGATGACAATGAACAACACCCTGAAGATGATGATGATGAGTATGATGGTGATGGTCGTTCCTACTTACATGAGCAAGTGGAAGTAAACTGGCAGGAGTTACTCTGAAGGAAACGTTGATTCTTTCTCGAGTGGCTTTTCAGAGCACAAGAGATTGACACACTACCACCTCCCCAAAGTTGGTTGTAATTGAAATAGGTAAGAAAAGACGAAGTGGCACCGGTGTCATGGTGCGAGGTTTAAAATGTGCAAGTTTAGCGGGGGTCTAAAACTGCACCAGTCATTACCCGCACTGTTGTTTGGCAGATTTAGGGGGGTTGCCCTTTTTTGCTCCATTTCAAGAACAACTGCTAAAGTTGCCTATTCTGAACGTTGGGTGCGACTCCAACGTAGTTGCCCCCCCCCTTTTTTTAATAAATAAACCGGCCAGGTCTACTAGTGGGAGTGGTATGAACCGCTCCCCTTAGTAGCCCTAGTGCTGCCAACTGGGTGTAGCTCAGTTGGTCAGGCGTTCAAGCGGCACTCAGGAGGTCGTCGGTTCAACTGCCATTGCCCCCTCGATAGTGCATGTGGCATGCTTGGTGTCTTACCTTCGAGACAGCCAGTTAGTAAGCAAGTGTGTGGTAGCTCAGTGGGCAGAGCTCCAGTGTTGCAACCGGGAGGTTGCGGGTTCGACTTTGTCGGCCCACAATTTTCCCCGAGTATTGGTTGGTTTAGGTTGCACCCCACGTACTTGTCCCAAGCCTGCCATAGCGCCCTTACAGACTAATGACCTCAATAGCTCAGTGGGTAGAGCTCGGATATTGTAACTTGGAGGTCCCCGGTTTAACTCCATACTATGCTCATTTATCATGTCTATATATATTGTTCGTCATATCAGTTGGGGATGATCCTCTGGACGGATTTGGGTTGGAACGTGTGCCTTTCCTGCAGGAGAGTTGATGTGGGATGGATGCTACTCTCTCGGGCCGAAAAGTGGCAAGGGGCTGTTTGGGTGCATGGTGATAACGTGGCAGTCCTATGGTGGGCAGGGTTGCATTGTAGGGAAACCAATGTCGAATCAAGAGGTGTGTCCTACTCTCGATGCCTGTAGACCCATTCTGGGGAGGTGGCCTATCAGAGGTTGGTCGGGGGTAGCTGATGAGGGTCGAGGTCTCCACCATTAACACTGGCCGATTCTCTCTAGCGAACAGACATTAGCAAGGCTCATTAGTAGCAGAAAGCAACCACATACATCCATACACACTATGATATCACAGTTCGCAGCCTGTCAGGGTTGCATTTTCCCCCCTGAGACATTTCAACGTCAATCAAATTTCAACGTCGGTGGTCGTCGGGAGGGTGGCCATTTTGAGGTTTTGGGGCCTTGCAAGGGCCAGGACCGCGTAGGACCGGTAGCTGCGAGTAGGAGGCCGACGAGGCCGCAGTCCTTTTTCGAAATTGAAACGGTGCGGGTCCACTTTTCTTGAATAGCACAGTTCCTCAAATAGAAAACGTACACGTTGTATTTGAATACAACCTGTACCCTTTCTATTCCGATTTCGAAAAGAAAAACATCTTGTATTCCGATAAAATTACTTCTTCGTTTTGTTGGAGGTCAGCGCCTGCCCTTGTGCTCCCTGCCACTGACATGGTGCATGCTGCAG
>BFEA01000055.1:687406-711061 GCA_003427395.1 Chara braunii
CTCCCCTTCCGACGACAAAGGAAGGGTTCCTTCTCCCTCTGACGAACCGGCGTGTGGCAAGCGGCAGAAAGGCCTCAGGGAATGTGCCACTCCCTCCTGTGGATTTGCTGGCTGGTCCTCTCGCCTTGAGTGGTAACAAGACTTCTTATAGCTGTATGGTACAGATTTTCATATTCTTTTCCTCTTCTTCTTTTTTCTGAAATTTCTCTGGTTACTCGTTGGTTTGAAGGATTCAGCATATTTTTTTTTGAGTAATATCATTTCACCTTTTTCCTTTTTTTGTGTGATCTTCTTGCTTCATTTTTGTTTCAAGCTCTGTTTTGAATTTACCTTATGTGAATTTATGATGCATGCTTTCCCAAGCGATACAGCGAGATTCCATCCTCCTGATTTCGTCGACCTAGATCAGTTCGACGTGCTCATGACCGTTCTCTCGCTGCATGGCTCCATAAATACTGTTGCATGCCTGAACTTGCGATGCCTGTGCCCCGAGCGATACCGTGAGGTTTCAACTCTTCTCACTGCATGGCTTCATTAATTACGGATGGCAGAACTCTTTGAGTGAATACTCCGTTTTGTCTTGAGAATACGTTCTCTTCTTGAAAGCTTCTCTCCAGAAATCAGAGTATGTACCTTACGTTCTCATTAGACAAGGTATATACCAGCCAACTGAATGAAATGTGTTTTTCGATAATTTGTCTATGACACTCAAGTCCTACTAGGCTGATATTTCTGCATAACTTGGGATTATCAGCCCCGTGGGTCCATACTGACTCAAATAAAACGAAGATTGTTTATTCGATCGATCCTTTAAGTTTTTTTGGTTCAAGCACTGTGTAAATAAAAGTTTTTTTCAAAAAAAAGTATGTTAACGTTTTACCGTACCAATGATCTGAAGCTCCTCGTCTGATTTGAATCCAGAAGATTACTTTCTTCTGTCTTTTGAACTTTTTTCGCTTATCTGGTCCTATGCATGTATGATTAACCTGTCTAACCCTCTGGCACGATGCAGCGATCTATGTGCGGCGTAATCCTAACTCTCTAAATTGCGTCGAAAAAACCCGGAGATCGGTGATTTTTTTTACCATTTCTCCGCTTCATTAGGTAAACGCTTCTTGCCCACTCTGTATATGAGAAATCACTGCATTAAGAGCATCGCTCCTTATATCCGGTTAATCACCTGAAACCTTGATTGTCCTAATCACACGATTCTCTTGTAGTGATTGACCCATAGTTTATCAAACCCTTCCTTGTCTATCCTTGACGTTCTTTTGCTAAATTTCTGCTTTGCACCTGACTTCTTGTCCACAACTAGCTAGTGTCCACTCCATTGACATATTGACTACCTTATCACTAAGCCAACACGATCCCAGAATGGAGGGACATGTGGGGAAGACGGGTCTCGTTGTATTTGGGACTATCAACCTCTTGGTCTCTTCTCTTCTCTTCTCTTCTCTCTCTTCGCTTCTCTCTCTCTCTCTCTCTCTCTCTTTCTCTCTCTCTTTAATCCTTCCCCCTTCCTTTCGTTAATTTCTCATAATGAACACGTGAAGTTGCGCGTGACTACCTGATTTTTCTAAATCACAGTCCACCTTCGAAGCTGATGGACCGTCATGACCCCCCTTCGTCTGTCCATCTTGGACTCATTCCTTCCCCTCCCTCTCCGGTCTGCTCATTCCCCCTCCAAACACGAATATGCCATAGGGTTGAGAAATCTAGATATTGACGATCTGGTTATGAACTTTGCCTTGGAACCCATGCTAACCAACCCCCTCCATCAAAGACCATAACCCACAGTATTTCCTCGACTTTGTGAGAACGATATTTCAGTGGATTCCTTAAGCTGCCATTATTCGCTTTTGCACCAATTCACCATGTCCTATAGTAATAACTGGATCTGTAAGAAAACCATCAACCAATTCATGGACGAATATTAGTTCCTACTCGTATGTGACAACCAACGATATCAAGTTTCTCATGAAACGTGGATTCACTTAGTGGGTACCAAGTAGATGCCAATTTGCCACTACTTCTGAAGAGCTACCATGCTTGCAGCAGTTGCCCGAGCTTGAGGTGTGCCGATGGCTTGTCATCGGAGATTATGCCTGGCATAGTGAATCTTGCCATGGAGTGCGTATATGCACACACATCAAAACACACACGAGTGGGATGTTCCCTGCACTGCAACGCTGCTGATGGGTGCTCCTGTCAGCCACACCTCGGTAATGCTTGGAAGCCGTTACAGACGGACGCAAGATCTATGGTAAGTTCAGAAAACTGGGTAAGCTAAGGGCATCGAAAGTGGTCAGTTCTGAGTTCGAACGACAGGAGGTACTTGGGACTTACGGTGGAATAACGAGCGCTAGTGGTCCATGTTTTTCCAATTGTGGCTTGGCCACGCACMCCCCCCCCCCTTTTTTTCCTCCTCCTCCCCTCCCATCTCCACTCCTTCCCTCCTCCTCCGTTTTTTCTTTTTTTGCCTCTAATTGACAGGTTGCTCCAGAAGAAGATTTCCCGGGAGGATGGTGGAGCGAAGTCACCGAAAGATTTCCGTGGCTCGAGCAGTGCCCGTGGCTCAGCAAACCGGCGTAAGCACTAATTACCTGTATGAAGTCTGAAACCATGGAGGTCATCAAGCAAGTTTGGGAGACAGGCTCCTTTCCAATTTTTTTCGAGATGATCGGTTTTAGTGACTTGGTCAAATTGGCGATGGCCTGGGACAATGATCAGGCGGGGTTTCAAGGGGAACTCGAGCGCTTGGGTACAGACCTAGAACGTCTGAAAATTGATTATGCATGAGAATGCATGGAATTGCCCAGAAGAGAGGCTAGAGTGGAGCAGATTTTCCTAAAAGCCTGGGGACTAAATGATTCTCATCTCAGGAACCTTCTTCCAGTTGCACCTCCCCCCCCTCCCCCACCTGTGTAGCAACCCGATAGAGCCCCTCGCATGCAAGCTGCCAGCTGCTTGGCTTTTGAGTATAATGATGACGAACTTACTGAGATGCAACAAGCCATTGCAGCGATCTCCGCGACTGTGCACCAGACTCCGCAGAGAGGCATTGCTGCTCCTAGACCGACACGAGCCTCGTCCTCATCCAGGCAATTCACAACTTTTGCGCCCCTAGCCTCCAATCGCTGGGAAGAGCACACCTCCACAGGGTTCAAGCACTGCGTCTGGAAGCTTGATACGTACAAGTTGGTACAACCACCTTGCCCCGATCTTCGTTAAGGCCTTCCAATTTTTTGTCGGTCTCACGGATGACCAGGTCAGGAAATGTAGAGCAGTAGCTTACACGGCGCAACTCAAATATTGTGGAAAGACTATCTTTCCATTCGCACCCGATTATCTGTTATTTCCTCTCATGAGTTACATGAACCATGAGAAATATGGACAGTCCACTCTCGTCATGTGGCATAAAGCCATTAAGCAGCCATCAGCGTTAGATCTTAGGAATCTTCGGAAGATCTGGAGCGCGGGTAGACCCTACCTCAAGTGCAGTTGCAAGCAGAGCGATGAGGACAAAGATTGTCCTGGGGGGCCACTTTGGGTTGATCACGCCATTTGGTTTCTGCTAGCGCACCCAGATGTCCTCTTTCCCACCTAGTCCTCCACCAAGATCAGAACCTTAATGCTGGTGCACTATCTGAGGACTACGTGGAGAAAAACAGTAATCGACTGCATCACTTTCATGTTCGTACGAGAGATTACGATGGACTGCATCTCAGCACTCGAGCAGGATGAACAGCTGACAACGGAAATAATCATCAAGGACGAGAGGCTGTGGAGACACCAGCTTCCCCCTATCGTCGGGATACTACTTCTCCCTACCAGGATCCCAGCCAGACCAAGGAGGGTCTTCCCCGTTCCCAGGGCAAGGCGCGCTCCAGTTCAAGTTCCCGGCCAAGGAAGACTCAATTTCCATGTGGCCAACGGAGCTAATGGGAACCCGACTTCAGCTGCCTCGCAAGCTTGCCGTCAGGCAAACGGACCAGCTCACACGGGAGTACGGATCGAACAACAGAGGCCGCAGCAGGCTGAGGCTACTTTGCAGCACGCGCAACCTAACAGACCGACAGTAGACGCTATTAATCGGGCAACGACTGACATTCTACAGCGTAATCCTACGCAGAATCAGGCTAGAGATAGCAGTACAGCACAGCAGAGGGGCACGCAGCGCTCACACGAGATGCCACTTGCATCAGAGCATTCATTACTACAGTTTAGCCAACCGCCTACCCTCGCCACACCTGTTTCCACGCAACCACTGGCGGCTCGTTTGCCACTTGGTCGCAGCAAGATGCTTTCACCTGAAGACAACTCAGGCATTGATTCGGAACATTCTCAGCCTAGCAATAAACACAGGTGCAAGACAGGCATCCGTGCGCCCTAAGAAGATACCAACAACTGGCCTGAGTTCTACCCCGCTCTTGAGCTAACCTCTGACTGTCTGATCATCCTGCTTTTTTATTTTTTACTTTTTATTTTTTATTTTCTTGATTTTTTCGTAATAACTGTTCATGCATCTTTCACCCTAGTACGCGTAGTGCTGAATCACTTACCTTGTATGATTTTGTCATTTTGACCCTATCTTGTTTTCTCTCTTGTTTTCTCTCTTTCTCGTTTTTTTTTCCTCTCTCTTTTTTTCTCTTTCTTTTTTCCTTTGCCCTCTCTTCTCTGCTTCCTCGCCGGGTTCCTTTCTTTCTGTGTTTTTTTGCCAAAGATTGTTTTCTTAATTCTCCAAAATATAAGCAGGACCCCAGACTTGGCGAAGACATATTGAGTGGTGGTGAGATGGTCTGGTTACCAACAGGCAGGTCGGCGTGGAGAAGACGCAAGAGGGAGAATCTTATTTTTGTCCACATGAAGTATACCAGCCGGGCTATGGAAGCCTTTTCTACTCGGAAGATTGTTCTAGAGGCACTGAGGAGAATCGCTGGGGAGGAAGCTGATCAATGGCTGGACAATTTTGTCTTCGGCTGGACGTATGACAAATCGTTTGCTGCGCACGTCTGCAGTTCAAAGCAGGTATTCAAAGACTTCGATATTGACCACTGGACTTCACACTATGACCCAGCTCACTGCCACTGCAGGACCGATAGGTACGCAAGCGTGCAGAGCGAGAGCACGTTGGATCTTTTTCCTGGGTCAGAGCACACACACGTCATCACCATGGAATCATGGATACAACTATCACAAACAATTGCAGACTGCGAGCTATGATGAAGGCGGGATTGGATCACATTCCGCTGAGAGCCTACGATATCGTCGAAGCCTTGCACGAAATCAGCTGCCTCTTGGACAAGCTCATCACCATCTCCTATGACATCGCCAATCTGAGAGAGTCATGTAGGAGGAAGTTCAAACAACTCGTACTGCAGAAGGCCGAAGGGAAGATGACCAATCATCTCAACAGACACAGGCACATCTCTGCATAGCCAATCGATCAGACATGCATCAGAAGGGGGATTGATTTCCTAACTGATCGCTTCCTGATTTGTCCTACAGATAAATCAGCTAACACTCCTTCCTTTGTGTGTGCCAACTTCATCAGAGTTTTAGCACTGCGTAGATTGCAAAGTCCTGACTTCGCTCCACTAAACGATGATCCCGATCCTCTGATCGCAATCATCAGAGGGTAACTGGTGCGCTTCCCAACACTTCCCATTGGTGCCAACTCTCTCCCTCACCTCATGACAGTGTATAAAGCGCACAAACGCTCTTTTCGCTGGATCACCAATACTGCTAATACAGTGATCTCTCCAATGGCTGATCTGTGTGCTTCACTCCTAAGTTTTCTCATCCCAAATGTGCAGGCCGCTTGTGAAGCTAAAAGCAAGGAGATGGAAGTCGAGTACGGCGTCAAACCTAACCTTTGGTGGCCCATCTCCTCAGTCGGTCAGTTTGCTGCTAATCTCCCACAATCCGTTTTTTTTTTATACACGGTTGATATCACTAGATGCTTCGAAACCATCCCGACGGATGATTCGGAGCACAGCCTGCTGAAAGCAGTCCGATTTTTAGTGCAGTTAGCCTTGGAATATCGCAGAGAAAGAAGCTCCAGGGATGTCATCAGAGTGAAGGTCGGTTGCGGAGGCGAGCTCTTCCCCTCCTAGACGGATGCCCACTGGCAGAACACCGCTGAGGAGCTGTTTTTTTATGAAGAGGATGCCATAGCAGTTTCTGCATGGTGTCTCAATCACAGTCTAATACAGATGGGCACATGCGTGTGAAGCAAATCTTGGGAATACCCATGGGTCTTGCCTGCTCCCCCATATGGTGTGATATCTATTTTTTCAAATATGAATATCAAGCGATGATCAGACTGCTGGAAACCAGGCACGAGGATCTCGTACCAGCTTTTGAAGATATCTACAGGTACGTAGATGACCTCTGTTCTCTAAACAACCCTTCCATCCACGACTTCTTCAGGGCAGATACTGACCAGGCCTCTGACCCGATCTGCATCTACCCAAAGGAGTTCATTGAGATGAAGGAAACCACTGAAGTTAAGACAGAGGACGATACTGGCATAAGTACTAACTTTCTTAACATGACAATCTCATTATCAGCCGCGCACCAAGGCACGTTCTCCACCGCCAAGCACAACAAAAAGAGAGGTCTCAATTTCACTCCCTGTTTGTTTCATGAGATTCAACTCTAATCGCAACATCGCCCAGTCTCTGCATATCATCACGGCACAAACTGCACTCATACTCTTGTTATGTACTGACCCACAGGAAGCCACCGGAGAAATCAATTAGATCGTCGAAACTATAGTGGCCAATGGTTTCGATCCATCGCGTTGCTGGATGGTAGTCAAGAAACTCTTCGCGGCGAACTTTAACTACCAACCCAGCAGAGTCAGTAGGGACCTTGTTGCTTTTTACCTGCGAGACCGATGAACTCCTACTGACGTGTGTTTGCATCTGTGTCTGTGAAGTGTGTGGTGTCCGGGGGGCTGCAGGCCGCAAGGCCAACTGTCCCCCGTGATGACTGGTCTTGCCGGCCTGTTAAAAAAAAAAAAAACCAGAGGGATAAGGGGTGGGTCACACACACACACACACACACACACACGCATACATGTTGCTTCTGAGTGGTTGTTTTTCAAGGAGAGATTTGATCAACAGCAAGATCAACCCATCTACTTGAAAACTATCAGGTGAGTCTCCATCTTTGCCTTGCGAAGGGTTTCACAATTTTACCTGATTGCTTATGCGTGTCCCTAAGTCATAAGAGTCGGGTGCTGATCCCCCCCAATTGTAAGGAGAAACCACCCTGATCTGTGTGGATTGTCTGACGTAACTCACCTGTGCCGAGCACTGCTCGTGCTCCCCATAAAAAGTAGGACAATGATGCAATTGGACGACTCATGAGCAAAATGAGTGAATTTTTTCGTAAAGTTTTTCCTTTTCTCTTTTCTTTTGTTTATTTCCTCTTCTCTTTTTTTTTTTTTTTTTTCTTTTTTCCTGTTTTCTCACCTCCCAAGATCTTTCACATAAAATATCGCTCCCCTCTGTTAGATCATTGCCCCGCTGAGAATCCTTTGAATTTTTTCCACACTTTCCGATTTTCCCGCTCTGATACCTATTCCTCTTTTTTTTTTTTTTTTGCGGGCCATCCTTTGAACCGGTCATGACCCTTGTCAAATACCACGGATTAACAGTAGGCTTGCAGTCTTGACGGGACTCGAACCTGAGAACAGGTTACCTGCACAAGACTTTACCGAGCGCACGTCCCTTTCAATGAAAAAAAGAGAACGAATGATCCGCGCGGTGCGATGCCCAACGCGCTCGCTTTTTTTTTCTTTTTTTTTTTCCTTTTTTTCTTCTTTTTTTCTTTTTTCCTTCTTCTTTTTTTCCAGTTGCCTCTTGTACCTTGTCATTTGTTCCTTCGTCCTTCAGCAGAGGTACCTATGAGCAACTTCAAAGACACTCCCAGGCTAGGAATGTATCAGGTCCTAGGTGAACCCCCGGGTACACATCTAAAGATTGTTAACTGTTCCTGATGAGATCGCCGACCCTAGCAAGTGCTCGCCAAACACCTGATAAGCAGAAGCATTACGAGTTCGCACGACTTACGAATTGAATGAAGCCCGGCGAAGACTATGTAATGAAAGGGTAACGGGCACTGTGAGCAGGACATCATTGGATCGTATGTCGAACCCGCAATCTGAGGTGACGAACGGCTTGGGCGTTTTTTTTGGGAATATGCAGCGCGGCCCTCCACTGTTTCCGAAGACTGGACTAGCAGGATGGACTTCCATACGGACTTGGACCTCATCGACGATACGATGGAGCCTGAGGAGTTGGTATAGTTTACACTCCTCGCCAATCCTTGCGTTGGATACCTTGGACTGCTACCTACGCAAGACGACCGGTATCACGTTTCTAGCTTCGTTTTGTATTGCGTTACATTTTTTTTGCCACGAACGCTACAAACACATATGTAAACAACAACGGTATGTCTAAAACTTTTGTACAAGTGATGCTTTTCTGAAAATCGATACATGTCAAGAAGTGGACACAAGTTCATAACGGTGCTTGCTTGCCTACTTCGCTGTCGCTGCTGCTTTCCACAATAGATAACGTGCAACCTTCATGGTGCAATTTTTTTCCTTATTTGATGTCTATTCCCACAACTTTAAACATCCTTAGGGCAGTTGGCTTCACGAACGGGATCGTCACGTGTTTGGTGCGTCTTCTAACTTTTTTGGGCAACAACGAGAGCGTTGACAAGACTTGCAAACCACGACGTATAATATTATTATCACAGTTCCTTTGCGAGTGCATGCGAGACGTTTTCCATAGTCTTTTACGCAGGCCTGCATGTTCATCAATGTAAAGACCACATGCATGACCGATAGGCGCAAGTAATATGAGTGACGTTCAATTTCATACTGTTAGAAGTTTGCTTGGATAACATGAATGTGAATAATCAATAATAGCAAGAATTTTTACCAATTTTCTAATTCATGGTATTGATTCAGACACACCACAAATGCACGGGATATAAATGCAAAAAAACAAAGAACAGTTTCAACACACTGTGGCAAAAACAAAAAAGGATGAACTCATGTGTTAGACATAATATTACACACACAGTTTTTCCGGGCGAGGTAAGAGCTTATCTTGGCGACTAACTGTCAGTTTTCCTTCAACACAGTCTTCTTTCGCACCTCCCAATTGCCTTGATGCGACAGGGGATTTTTTGATGATTATTATGCCTTGGACAGGTGGGCTTAATTGTTGTACAAGAGTCTGAAGTATATTCTCTTCAACTTCCTCCACAGATGTATGTTGCTCGGGCGTAGTCAGTACAATATGTCCTTCATTCTCTTCGATCTCAAGTACTTCGATTGCTTTTTTCCCCACGAGCTCATGAAGAGTATCGTTTTTTTCAGCAGGCGCATGCTGAGACCCTCCTCTTGCCTTCTCTGATAATGTCGGGCTGTGAAGTTCGGTACGAATCTCGAAGTCGCCTCCGAGTGTCCCTTGATCCGATAGAGTGTTAGGTTCGACTTGCGGTTGCAGCTCCCCCACAAACATGATTTTTTCCATTGATGCCGCCATTACACATACAGTAAGCGCATCCTCAGACCCTTCTCGTGCCTTCTTCGATGATATCAGACTATGAAATTCGGTAGGGATCTTTAAGTCGCGTCTGGGTGTCTCTTCATCCAGTGGAGTCTTATGCTCGACCTGCGGTTCCAGCTCCCCCACGAACATGGTTTTGTTAATTGACGTCCTGAGCCACGTCTGACTTTCCAACCCGCATGACAATATCCATTGACTCCCACATGTGGCCATGCGGGCTGCCAACAATGGTCTTCTCGCCAATTGGGAAGACACTTGCGCCACTAGTATCACGCCATACAATGTCTGTCATAGTCACATCCGTGAGTGTTGTGGTGACACTTAGTCCACCTTCACAACCATCAACTTGTCCTTCTGCACTCAGGGACAGTTTCACCTGCTGCAAACTACCGATATCCGTATATCCTCTTATAGGACTACCGCTTCCTTCATGTTGACGATGAGGTTGCCCTTCTTTAGTATCTCTCGTTCGCTCCCTGGAACTAGGCGCTTGTGAAGTCTTCTCGTCTCCACTACTCCCGTCCTTATCATTTCCTCACTCACCACCACTTGGGGTTTCAAATCCCTCTCCACTTCCGCCACCGCTGGGGCCTTCTCCTTCTCTTCCTTCGAGCTCGTCGCCCTCTTCGATATGTCAGCTGTATCTGCATCCTAGACTTGTTTCTCTATCATACAACTCTTCTAAGTACTCGAGTCGTCGCAATGATCTGAGCTCCTTAGAAATCTCTCTCCTCCTTGCTTTCACTCTTGACAGAGAAAGATTAGGATTCAATCGAGCAAGCCTCACCTCGATCTGGTCCCCTTCATGTCTATAAAACTTGGACTGCGGCATACGTCCGTGAGAACAAAATCGCCACTGACCATCTTGTTTTATGGCCATCAACCATTGTCCTTTCGCCAATGCTGGTTGAGAATATTGTGGATGCCACACGATGTCGTGACCCCATGTATCATCATCCATCGTTGTATAGTCATCTCGACAACGATAGGACCTGGCAATTTGACGATGTCCGCATTTATCTTATCCCCAATCTCATACTCAAGAGTCGCTGAAGGTTGAGACTGTGCGGTCTGAGAATGAAGGAGACGTTCCAAATTTGCTAATAACTCGGGGGAGCTTACATTAGCTAACAGATTTTGCAAGGCCTATGCTTGATCGAAACTCAATCCTCGAGATGAAGGCATGCCTGCTGCGAAAGCGACCTTAATGTCGACAGGTGTAGTCATTCCTTGAGGTGAAGGTAGTGGATGAGTTGACACACCGTTAAGCACGATACCCGAAGTTCCGATTGAAGGACCCCATGATGACGACCCTGCCACGACCATCTTCTGAGAAGACGAGGTACTTGCCTTTTGCCTTTCACCCGCCAAGGCCCCTTGCAAAGTACCATCGACACTTTCTTCTTCTGAATCATCAGCGTCGAACTGTTCCCTATTTGGAAAGGAAGTAGCATAGGCGGCGACCGTGAAAGCACCGATTTGTTGATCAAAGTACACAAATTTCAATCGGTCGAGGAATGCAATTTCTCTATCCGAAGAGGTTTTATGATAACCTCGCAGAAGGGCCTCAAATTTTCACCTGCGTGCAACATATAAGCGGTCTCCGTTGTTTTCTGGCCGCTTCTCGAATAAGAACTCCCAGATGTTTGACATATTTTGACCCACTTTGTGTACAAAATCGCGAGCTTCATTATGGCGGGGTGACGACTTTATAAATTTCGCATAATAATCTCGAGTGCCAACCATCTTGTTCATGAATTGCGCAAGGGAGTCAACTTCATATCCTCGCCTTCCAAAACTATGCAATGACGATGAGTTTTTAACAGGTCTCACACAACTGCTACATGACCCTTTCCCAAAAACACAATAGCTTCATCCGCTGGACAGAAATGCTCCAGCGTCTCTACCATTGCGTTCGGCTACCCCTCCATTCCTTCGTATGCGGCTTTCTCTTTCGGCTTCATACCTGCCATTTTCCACTTCATGGGGAGAAAATTCTTCTCCACTATATCCGTCAACATCTTTGGCTTTCGGTCCCGCCGTGCAAGTGTCGAAATGTCTGTTGCTCGAAAACCGGAAGATGGTTCCGCTGCTTGGATATCTTCGAACAACAAAATTGTAGTCCAATGGTAGTCACCGTCATTGGAGTACATGATCACGACCATCCTGTCTGTATCTCCCATCGGTAAATTTGCTACCTAGTAGGATGCCGCACCTTCTGCTGTTGTTGTCGAGTCCACTTGGCGAGTGACATTTGAACATCCCACCCTCCTAAAAAAGGTGAGCTCACAAGAGCGAGGAATGAAGCATAACAATGTCACTTACTCCCCTCCCACCATTCGCATGAACTTCCAGAGTCTATCGAAAACCGTCTCCGTCTACTTGCTCATTTGAGTTAGATGACCGTGGTGTGGCATGTCAGATGCTGGTTGACCCTGTAGATATCTTTACTGTCCACAACATCAGATGCATCACTAGGCTCCATAAAATGTTCGAACTCTTGGGGCCACTTTTCAGCAAGAGTTTTTGTTTTCTCAAAACCTTGTTTGCCTTTTTCATCTTCGCCTCCAAATGTTGGAGGGAACGACTTTATCCAAGGCAAATCTTTGAAATGCTGCCTCAGATCAACCCATCTCTCATAAGTAAGGCCGTGACTGAAGTATTTCTCGAATAAACCTCCAAGTTCATGAAGAAAGGGTCCTTCCAATCCGACGACTTCTTGGTTGGGTCTGACATGAAGACGAAGTAATGAAACATTCGCAACATTGCTCTCTCTATTTTCACGACTTCAACATATGTCTTCATGGAATGTAACCCAACATCTTTCGCAACTTTGCTTTGCTTTGAGCCAAGATGACGACACCTCCCAGGATATCACGTAATATCTGTAGTCGTTCATGCCTCCCTAAGGTGAAAAGGGATTTCCACGATCTTACATCCGGATCGTGCACTGGAACAAGGAAACCAGGTCCTTTTGCACCTGGAATCTAATGCACAGGAACTCTCGATACCCCCTTCACCACGAAACCGGGACCTGACCTTTGTGCTTTTCTTGCTTCACCTTGTTTGGTAACAAGCTTTACAACATCTCTCGCAGGCAGATGTCCGCTTTCCCAAGCAATATATACCTGCTCTACCTTTTTAAATACATAGTTTGACGACCTAGCTAAAATCATGTACGGACCAAGGAAGTCGGACCATTCTGAACTCCACTGACCTAGTGACATACTAATGTAATGATTTATGTCAGTCACTCTCAGAGTCTTTCCTGCGAACTTTCTGTACTCCTCATTTTTGACATCAGCTCCCTGCCCACCTTTGGCATCCAGACCGTCAGACGCCTTCCACAACTTCCTGATATCCCAGACTACGATGCTTTGATGAGGCGGAGTGTTCTATTTATCTTTCACATTCTGGAATGTGCTCAACGTCCAATAAGGATCCATGAAGTGGTCTGGATAGTAGAATGGCCTAACTGTCCAGTAATTCAGCCGCAACTCATTTGCCACGGTCGGATTTTCGCGAAAACATCTTCTTGCTGCTGCAACGTTGTGTTGGCCACTTCGACGATACCAGAACCAACTTTCCAGTGGTTTATCATAAAACTCTTCAGGAGTGACCCTTCTTGCTCACAAAGCTTTCCCCGATAAGTCTACATGCAATCTGTTATGCAGAGCAACCAACAACAATATTGGTTTCTCATACAACGGACATGTGCTCAACCCCATCCTGCCTGTTGTTGTCCAACGTCGTCAAGAGCCAACATATTTCGAAGATCGGGGGGAAGGGAGCAGTGAAGAAAGTACACAGAGAGAAAAGGATGAGGAAGGCTCGCAGGGGCGAAGTACAAAAAGTCGCAGAGAGGAAGAAGAGGATAGTGAAAACACTATCAGCGAGAGGGAAGCATAGCTTGAACATGATCCAAGGAAGTTTCACGTCCGCCACGGGGACAACAGCGATTACGAAAAATCTGACGATCGTGTCGAACACGATGACGAACCACTCGAGAAAGAGTCGCAACAGAAAAGGTCTGCAAAAACAAGAACACCTTCCTCAGCCCATGCAGCTGTCGGGGACGTTGACGAGAGAAACAGAAAAACGAGGCACGAGACGACAAAACGTCTCGAGCAGAAAAGGAGAAGAAAAGAGCCTGTGCAAAAAAGACAAGTGCAACCTCTGCTGATGGAAGAAGCAGTCCAACGTGCTCGCAACACAGATGTTGCTGCCAAACAAAAGCAGATGAGGAAAAAGAGAGCTGCAAAGGGTGACATGATGGAGAAGACAGTCATTTTCCCTGCATCTGAACAACTACAGTACAGGGACGAGGAAAAAGGAAAGACTGTCGCGAGACCATCAAGCTTACAACTCCCGCCAAGTGAACTAGAGACTTTGCATCCCGGCAAAGGTTCCTTTTTAGACTATAACATTGATGGTACTCAGAAGAACGACATACAGTTCATCTCTATTGAATTCGACAAGATTCTGGATATTCCAGACGAGGAATTCAGATATAATCAAAGATTCATCAGCCAAAATCACATTGACGAGATATACGAAGCGATGGTGTCATCAGGTGAAGCGGCCATCACCAGACGTGGTCGACAAATGCATCATGCCACGCAAATAGTTGAGTGGCTCCTTCCCTCCCATAAGTCGATTTTTTTTTGGCGCTTGCGGCGCCACCGGTCCCTGAAGAAGACCCTCGCCAAAGATGCGACCGGATTTCAGTACAACCGGTGTAGAGACTGACGTCCGAAGTGACAAGGCACCTACGGAAGGTTGCTCGTGTGCTGCGGATGATTGTTCTAGTGCGACCGTTGACGTAACACTTTTCGGTTCTGTAATGATATCATCTTTCTGATCCACGGCCTCCTGACCTGGAACCTTATTGTTGTCGAAGAAATCGAAAACCATAGGAACAGAGTATTCGTGAGAACCAAACAAACATAGAAAACCAAACAATCTTTATAGACCGGAGATAACCAAAATTTTTTCACTCATTGTCACTCCGCTGGTGCTACTTTTACATGTTGTATATCGCACCTAGTGATGAAAAACATACCAAATCAAGGCTCCTATTAGGAGAAGGTGATTAGTGAGACGAAAGCTTGTCCACGGAGCCTCATTTTTATCACATACAAAAGTAGGTCAACAAGTGATCCCAAAAGCCGCTTGTAGTCGATAAATGAATTTTTTGCTTTGCTGAAACCGTGCAAATATGACAATTCATTCCACAATACTAGATACCACTTACAAACTTAGAGGAAAGTTAAGAAAACCCAGGCAGGATAACGATCACTCGAAAATGTATTGCGTTGTACGAAAGCGGGGAGTCTTGGCATATGCACCTTTGGAGTCCTTTCATTAAAGAAGCAGAAAACCGATGCAGTTCAGGCATCCCGAATTTTGTTTGTAGTCCTATAAAGCAAGCGGCAAAGACACACTAGAAGAAAAAAAAAACAAAGAAGCACTTCGAAAATGTGCGCCCTTGTACCGAAGCCAGACATCTTGACATTTGCGTATTTACAGTCATATAAATTGGAAAGAAAAAAACCATGTCAGCTTCGAAATTCTCCATTCGGTTTATAGTTCTATAAACCGTGACGCACAAACATGCGAGAAAAAAAAAAACAAAGAAGCACTCCGAAAATGTGCGCCCTTGTACCGAAGCCAAACATCTTGACATTTGCGTATTTATATTCTTATAAATTGGAAAGCAAAAAAACATGTCAGCTTCAGAATTCTCCATTCCGTTTATAGTTGTATAAACCGTGACGCACAAACATGCAAGAAAAAAGAAAACAAAGAAGCACTCTAAAAATGTGCTCCTTTGTACCAAAGCCAGACATCTTGACATTTGCGTATTTATAGTCGTATAAATTGGAAAGCGAAAAACTATGTCAGCTTCGGAATTCTCCATTCCGTTTATAGTTCTATAAACCGTGTCGTACGAACATGCGAGAAAAAAAAAAACAAACAAGCACTCTGAAAATGTGCGCCCTTGTACCGAAGCCAGACATCTTGACATTTGCGTATTTATAGTCCTATAAATTGGAACGCAAAAAATCATCTCAGCTTTGGAATTCTTCATTCCATTTATAGTTTTATAAATTGTGACGTACAAAGACGAGAGAAAAAGGCGAATGGTGACACCATTTCTAACCCGCAAGAACGAGCCAAAAAATACTTGCAATTGCTACTTTGAAACCGAGGTCTTATAAACACCTAAGAGACAAATCTTTGGAAAATGACCTGAATCACTTTGAAATAAATCTCCACAATTGTTGCTTCTTTAAAAAAAGTGTCTCGCCGATGTTTCTGTGCTGAGCGGAGGGCACACGCGGGAAGCTCGTGAACGGCTGCGAAAACCGAATTCGTGAAAACCTAACAAAACCACAAAACCTAACATTTTTTATATAAAAAAGTAAAGGTCAAACTGTTATTTTTGACACATAAAAGAGAACGTTTTTAACTGTTTCTCAAGAAAGGAGGCAAAAAAACAGGCAAAAAGTCTAGCGATTCTCAAAATGTGCAAGAAAATCATTTCCAACAAAGAACATGTTATAGGACTATAAGTCATTCTCAGTAGATTGCCAAAAAACGTAGCTCAAACAAGACAATTTTTAACGACTACAAGGCGAACCCGAAAGATGTTAAAAAAAATAGTTTCAGTGAATACTCATTTATAGAACTATAAGTCGTTTTCAGCAGTTTGGTAAAACCCAGATTCTGCGAAATCGAGTTTGTAGAACTATAAATTAATGTAACTCCATTTTTAAGTTAACTGTAAAACCCTTATCAAAAAATATATGTTATGTAAAAGAAGAATTAAAACAACTTTTGCCTGGGAAACATCTTCAAACTCCTAGCCAACGATGATTTTAAATTAAAAAATAAAAAAATCCTTAAAAACACCAGATTCTGCGAAATCGAGTTTATAGAACTATAAATTGATACAACTCCATTTTTAAGTTAACTGTAAAACCCTTGTGAAAAAATATATGTTGTGTAAAAGAAGAATTAAAACAACTTTTGCTTCGGGGATATTTCAAATTCCTAGCCAACGATGATTTAAAAATAAAAAATAAAATTCATCCATGTATGAGAGAACATATCAAAGCGAATGTATTCATGAATAGGAGAGCATGTGTGCATGTTTGGGAAACCCCCGAATAGGTTCGTCGTGCTACATACCTTACAGAACTATAAATATGATTATTTTAGTTAAACAAAATATTGTGATATTTCAGTTCCTGAATTAACGGTGCTTTGCAAGGTACTGATTTTTTATAAAAAAACTTGCTTCTCTCCTCGTCACTTCTAGTGGTTCTGAATAAGTAGTTTTCTATTCCTTTTTTGCGGTTAATTTGCTTCACATAAAATTTTGTTCATGTAGGAGGCTTGAAAAAAGTATTATCAGAATCTTGAAAAATTTTCGTGCAAACCTAAAAATTTATTTTGTTAGGTTTTCATGAATTCTATGTTTAGGAAGATCAGGCAGTGTTATTTTCTGACTTGGATCTGGATTGAAGAGATCCACGAGCGATTTAACATATCCTTTATGGTTGGCCTACCCGGCGGCGACATGTTTCATACCCGCGACTTTCTCGCCTTTCCCGTTGAGGACCTAGTCATCTCGAAAGTTGCAAATATATTTCGCTTCCCTGACCAAGACAGTATACCCCCTATCGGTCTGATTTGTTCCTGAATGACGACGTATTGAAACAAACCACTACCAACCTCCCGTACATCGCCCACCCAGTCCAACAACCATAATTTTTCTTTGTGGTCAGCGACGGGCACCTCCTCGGATCGCCCATAGATGGACTTCTCAGTAGAGCCTCCATGCCCCGCTGTCTCTTGCGCATAGCTCTGCCTACGACCAGCAGACCCTTGACGACGACCACCAGACTCTTGACCTCGATCACCAGACCTTTGACCGCGACCACCAGACCCTTCACCACGCCCCGGTGTCCGGGCATGCAATGTGACCTCCCTGGCTTGATTAGATCTCCTAAAGCGACTCGTGGGACCTGAAACCGGTACCTCGATGCACAAGTGTCTGCATCGCTGAGCTTGATAATCTTCGCTGCACAATCGCCTTAGACCCAATTTAAACGTCTCTTCTTTCTCGACCCCAACAACCGGGGTTCCCCTCGACTTTTTAGGCGAGTGCTTCAGACTCGCAGAGCCTCTGGTCCTTGACCTTTTCCCTTTATGTGTGTCCGCAACATCCATTTTGCAGAGTCCCTTGTGATAGTGATTGCCAATCTGCCAAGGGAAACACCGGCCGATATTACCAACGTAACAAATTAGAAAGGCAGTACCTGGATCCTCGCGATAGACATGATCAAACCCTTTCAGGCGATGCTTCTTATCATGTCTTATCGTGCCATACACGACGACCCCGTCTGCGGTACCAGCCCTCCCCCAGAATTGTCGTGTCGAACACGACAACAACCGTCCGAAGAGCATTATCGCCTTCCACACGCCCGACACTCGCCTTGTGTCCGGAACTGTCGTGTCGAACACGATCACAATACTCGGGCGCATGCGGGGTGGCTAAAGAAACACACTGAGGACGTGGGCTTCTTTCGCTTTCCGATAGTGTGCAGCCTCGCCAGAAGGAGGATGCTGCGGTCAGCGGTTTCTCGTGCTTTCCACATGTCTGCAGTCTAGAATATCGGCATTCGTAGCTGGTTGTCGTGTTCAACACGACGGTCGTCATTTAGGATTTAGTTTGGTTATTGACTTCATCCAGAATCCTGACGGCCTACCGAGAGCAACCTACCAAGGAGCATCGTCGTGTTCGACCCGATACTTGTCGTTGGTTGTCGTGTTCAACACGACGGTCGTCGTTTAGGAGGATCATGTACTCTGGTAATCGAGTTCAACACGATGATCGTCGTTTAGAAGGATAGTCCCCTCCGAGAATTCTTCTTAGGAGGATGGCTTAGTTTTCCACAGGTGTGCAGTCTAGAATACTGACGGCTAAACGAGAACGACCGTCATCGTTTAGGAGGATCACTTAGTCTGGTTATCGACTTCATCTAGAATGCTGACGGCCCACCGATAACAACCTAGTAAAAATCATCATCGTGTTCGATTCGACACTCGTCGCTGGTTATCGTGTTCAATACGACCGTCGTCGTGTAGGAGGATCACTTAGTCTGGTTATCGAGTTCAACACGATGATCGTTGTTTAGAAGGATGGCTTAGTTTTCTACACCATCCCATTCCCAACATCGATGCCCTCCCGACCTGCGGGGTCGTCTTGTCGAACACGATAATACTCTCCTCAGAAGGATTTAGCGCGTTGAAGAACAATAGTCCTCTGGAAGAAATATCATGTACATCGGAAAGGGCACATGCTGGGCGAAAACAGGAACACAAGGCGGTTTTTCAATATATTGTTTTAATTTGTCATACACAAAGCACAACATGCATTATTGGATCAACCCTTACAAATTCAAGCGAGTTATGTCAAATCCACAGTATTAGCAGAAAGTATCAATGGACAACATTCAAGCGAGATATATCAAATCCACAGTATAAGCAGAAAGGCTCATTGAACGACATTCATGCGTTCACAGACTATCGAAATACATGATGAGAACAACAATCAGACACTGTATACTTCTCGCTCAACGCAAAGTCCATGATGATGGAGTCTGAATAAATAGAAACACGACAATGGTTCTATGTTCATGGCATCACGAGAAAAAGGGTTTTCAACAACGGACAGAATGTAGCGCAAAACAGAACGCTTTCAAAACACTAACAATGGAAGTGACGGACAAGCAGAAAAACCGAAGAACGGATAGTCTGAACAATGCCAACTACGACCACGATAGAAACGACAAATTGCGAAAAGCATCTAATGACGAAAAACATTTAACGACGACGGGGAATGACGAAGAACATCTAACGACGACGGGGAACTCTCCCGTTGTTGCACCCATCCAATATGCCAAATGTCGATCCAATGATCAGATATTGTGGTTCCTGGGTGATAGTCGTCTCAGCAAACACTGAAATGTATTTCATGCGTACGAAGCCGGAGTTTCCGACGAGAGAACTGCCTATAGCATCCCGAATAGAGACCACTTTTGTCTCAACCTCGCGCCATGCGCCGGCGTCGCCCACCTTGCCACCGACCACGATATTTAATTTCCCATCGACTTCTCTTTGAACTAAACTCATATCCCTTTCGGACATAGACAACTCATTCCTGGATACATACACAACAACGTCAGTCAAGTTCCTAGTCCTGTTCGAACATGCAATGCAGAGGACCCTACAAAAGGTGAAGTATCCAAACACAATCTCACACAGCAATATGACACTGCTCGAGGCGGCAGACCAGGAGATCGCAGAGGATACTGATCGAGGGACTGTGAATGTCGAGCAGAGTCGAGTAACTCGTGCTTCATCACATGGTACCATGTGCGTAGCGAGGCAGTCACATATTCGCAGTCTAGAACACGGTAAAGGCGGTTTGGTTTCAACCGCTTACACAAGTGACACAAATGCACGGGACCTAGCACATCGGATGACACAGAAATATAACTCCGAATTCCAGCTTGTTGGCGAACTTTTAGTCATCTGCCCACGGGCACTTCGTGATCATGTTCTCCCACTGATACTCTTCCCAAGAGTCCAAATGTTCATGGATAAACGGGATGACCGTCATCCAAGGATCAGACTCGAAGTCCGCCATACTCGCGTCGGCGACGGTTGCGCGCTCTCGACATCGGCGGACGTGCAGCGCGCAAGGGGGGAAAGGGTGTGCCTTTCGCTCACGGCAAACTATAGGGGTTATCCAGTGAGAGATGTCCATCGTGACAGCGAAGCGCCCTGCACGGCACAAGTGCAGCAATCAACAAATTTAAAATACAAGGCCGACGCAGAAGAGAACAATTGTCCTCGTCCTGACAATGCAAACAAACAAGCTCACACAAAATTGCACTGCACATGCCGACCATGCAGACAGTCGACGACTTCTTGCACACGACAGACATAACCTAGGGCTGAAATGTTATACAAATGAATCTGGTATCAACCTAAGGCACCGCAGACAGAGGTAACGAACCACTTGTACATAGATGACTCTGTTCAATCATGTCGCCGGTTGTCGTGTTCAACACGACGATCGTTGCTCCCCGACAGTATCCGGTAACGTACCACTTGGTTCAACAGGTCGTGGGTATCGTCGTAAACGACGGTTGCTGGGTTCATCACGACGACCAAAACTGCTCACGCAAACACGACTCTGGCGGCCGATTGTCGTGCTTAACACGACGATCAAGATGTTAGCTGCCCGCGGGCATTACACTTCTCTGTGGAGGCCGTGGGCATCACTTTGGAGTGCGTGGGCCCGCATCTTCGAGACCGATAACGATTTGCGGAGGCTGTTGTCTTCGTCACAGTTGTCGTGTCGAACACGACAACCACCGCCGGTGTGGCTTCGTCGTTTCGCAGCTCAAGGGCAACGTACCCGCCTATGTCACGCCCACTACTACACACTACGTCGTGGCTGGATGGTCGTGTCGAACTCGACAACCACAATGCCTTGCCTCGGGCATTAGACGTAGGGGATGGTTGTCGTGCAATGCAACACTTACGCTGGTTGTCGTGTTGAACACGACAACCAGCTAGGGACTTCTAATTCTTAAGAGTAGCCGTCATTCACGATGTTCCGTCGCTGAAGTATTGTCTATGCCTGAAAGGTAAAGTCGGCCACACGACACCGTGGGGCTGGAGACGACAACCACAACTCCTTGCGTTGTCATCAAACGTCTGTGGGCGGTTGTCGTGTTGAACACGACAACCAAAACCAGTCCAGCGCTGGCGCTCGCCTACAGACGCCTCATGCCTGCGGCAAGCTGCCGTTGCTATCGTGTTCGACACGATTATCGTGTCGAACACGACAACCACAGCGGCTTGCGCTGGCATGAGACGTTTGCGGGCAGTTGTCGTGTTGAACACGACAACCAGTGCCAGTGCAATACTGGCGCTTGGCCTCAAACGTCTCATGCCAGCGGCTGGCCGCCGTGGTTGTCGTGTTCGATACGATGATCCGACTTTGAATTGTTGTATAGCCGTCGGCATTAAACATCCATTTTCATACGATCGTCGTGTTCGACACGCTCGTGTTGAAATGGATACCTGCCTCCACCTCCACCACACCACAGGGCTTGGTCGTCGTGTCGAACACGACAACCAAAACGTCTTTCCTCGACCATGAGACGTTCGCCGCAAGTTGTCGTGTTAAACATGACAACCAGTGCCAGTGACTGTACTGGCTCTAGTTATCGTGTTCAACACGACGACCGTCCACATGCATCGCTTACCAGCGGCTTCCCGCCGTGATTGTCGTGTTCGACACGATGATCCGACCGTTAGACCATCGTGTTGGACACGACCGTCAAGGCGTTTTCATGTTCAGTCCAACTCGCTTTAATCCGCTTTATCGCGCGTTTGTCATGTTCGACACGATAACTATTGTGCCAAAAGTGCCACGTGGCAGTCGCTGGTTGGAAATCGGGGATTGGGAAAGATCCTCACCGTTTGTCCTCTGTCCTCCTGTCCACGAGCTCGCGTGTTCAGCATCTCCCTTCGGTTTCGATGGTCCACTCCAAACGTACTCGACGCCTTCAAACTGCACCTCGATGTCTCGATTCGTGTCGGATGTCGTGCGATAAGTGACTCCACTCCCGACGAAATGCGGTAGCGTTCAGCTGTATTATGCGACAAGATTAGGGAGTGATGGCAAGAGAAGAAAGTGGAGGAGGAGGAATGTAGTCCGATGTCTGGACGCGATAGCGGCGACGTGCGCAGAGAGTGTGCTGTCTTTTGCGACACGACAAGAAACTGAAAGCGATAATGCCAGAGGAGGCGGCCCACTGTTGCTTATATACTGGGGCGCTAATGCCGGAGGAGGCGGCCCACTGCTGCTTCTATACTGGGGCGCCTGAACGGTCTCTCTAAGCGATAGTCGTCCGATCGAGTCGATCTGACGGTCGATGGCCCTTTGGCGGACTGCTGGGACGGTCGGTTGCTTTCGCTGGCCTCCTCACCGTCGCTGATTTGCGTTGTGGCCAGACACTTTGCGACAATAAAAATGAAACAGCGAAATAGAGGACAAGGCCCACTCCTCCTTATATACTGCGGAACCCGTCTCCTCCTGCGGACTGTCAACCGTCCGTTGGATTTGATCCGACGGTGCAGATGGGCCTTTGCCGCGAAGGTTTTTTGTCAATGCCTCCTCCGTTCAAACCACCTTCCGCTCGAGCGCATGTCTCATTTCGCCATTCTCCATCGGCGCCAATCAGGTGTGCTGCAGCGATTGCTTTCGCGTTCTTCATCGTCGACGAAGGGGTTTGTCGGAGAGAGTGGTCATCCGTGACATTGGCCGAGCAAAGCGCCTACTGCGGCGATCTTCGATCTCCTCCACACGAGCACCGGTCTGCTCTCAAGGTACATGAGTCACCCCTCTAAAAGTGCACAACATATATCTCTTCGGATCTCATCTTGAAATCATTCGTGTAGAGTCTGTAGTAGTCGTGAAGTATCTGTTTGAGCCGGCGATATGTGTGATCGACGACCATGATGATTTGTCTTTCCGTGCTTTTTGTTTGATGGCGTTAACAACATTGTTCTACCTTGACCAGAATGTGTCCCCTCTATCACCTTTCCAATGACGAGGTCATCGTGTCGACACCGATAACCCGCCCGACAACATGCCCACAACATCCCTTGCATGAGGTGGTCGTCGTGTTCAATCCGATAACCAGTCGGGCAAGGACCCCTTTGCGTCCAGCCCACAACATCCCCTACATGAGGTGGTCGTCGTGTTCAACCCGATAACCAGTCGGGCAAGGATTCCTTTGGAACCAGTCGCGTGAGGTGGTCGTCATGTCCAACCCGATAACCAGTCGGGCAAGGAGCCCTTTGCAACTAGTCGCGTGAGGTGGTCGTCGTGTCCAACCTGATAACCAGTCGGGCAACGATCCCTTTGCAATCAGTCGCGTGAGGTGGTCACCGTGTCCAACCCTAT
>BFEA01000055.1:741375-777277 GCA_003427395.1 Chara braunii
CCACCATAAGTGGTTGAAATCCTCCAGTGCCTCGTGCGGACATACATTGCAGTGTGGGGAGATTTCCATGCCTCTGTTGATGCACCAATCCGCTGTGGGAACGCAAGAGTGCAGATGTTGCCATTGGAGTCCGGCCACCTTGACTTCCATTATGTCGAGTATTATTCATATAAATAGGCAGACCCATGTATTGCCGAAGGAGGGCCATGTGGAGACCTCATCCTTCTTCCTCCAATTGTTCCAGACACTGGCCTGCAGAGTGGACGCCTTGGATCTGATGGCGTACCCCATTTTCGAAGTGTAATCGGTGATCAGGACTCTTTGAGAGGAAGCGGTCTGATCCGCTAGGACCCACCCTGTTCTACGCACATTCACCTTCCAGGAAGCCTTGGGAGTACCTCCCATAAGCAGGGAGAATCTCTTGATATTATTAACATTGCATTCAAATTTTTTGGCGGATGGCGAGTGATGCAACACCACGCTAAGCTAAGTTCCATCGCCGGCGTGCTACCAGTATAGACTGCGATAAGCCGGTCACCGAGCCCGAGTCGCTGAACGGCACACAGAGGTATCTGTTCATGTTCATGAACAGATTACGGGTTGGAATTGGTGAGCGGTACACAGAGGTGTTGTTCATGAACAGATCACGGGCTTTTTTTTTTCTTTTTTTTTTCAGATCACGGGTTCGAATCGGCAGTAATGAGGATGCAGGGGCTCGCTGCATACTCTCTGTTTTTTTTTTTTTTTTTTTCCTTTTTTTGGGGGGACAAAACCTCCAATCTATTCGTGTTTCACATTTTCCTTTTTTTTTTTTTTTTTTCCTTCTTTTTTTGGGGACAAGCTCCAATCTATTCGTGGGGAGCAGCAAGTGCTGGGAACCGGGCTCGCTGCACTACTCTCGACATGCTCAAAACACGAAAATATATGGCCGTGTATCTTTCCATACTCTAGCGGAAGATTCACTCTCGTTTTGCACATTCCGAGAGTAGTGCAGTGAGGCCCACAATGAGAGACCCGCTGTGCGCTACAGGTAGTGGTGACGACAAGGAGGTTCTCCTAGACTGTTTTCTGACTGACGATTTCCGGGATCATCAGCACTTAGGGCATACTCACACGGGGACCAAAAGTCTCAAAAATTTGAGGTATTTGGTTCGGGTTTTTCGAGGCATTTGGTCCCCGTGTGGTCACACGGGCAGACTTCGTCCAGAAAGGACGAAGTCGCGACCTGACACTTCGCCCTCTGGGCAAGTGTGTGTAGTCACACGGCAGAGGACTAAAACAGTAGATGGATTTTTTATTTTTTCTTCATGCCAAAATAATGCATGGGCCAAAAAAAAGAAAACAAAAAAAACGAAAACGCGTGGGCCTTGGGTGCAAATGTGCAAAATGAGACTGAATCCAGCGCTAGAACATGGAAAGATACATTGCCATCTCATTTGTCTTTTGTGTATGTGGAGAGACGTGCAGCCACGCCCGACAGTTGGAAGTGAAGACCTGCTTCGTAGACGAGTTTTTGCGTTGGAAAAAAAAAAAAACGAAAGGTCATTTGAGACCACCTCCTGAGGTGGTCTCAAAAAGGGTTCGCCCGCGGCCCCGCAGGCCGCTGACAGAAGGGTCACGGTTTGAGGCATTTGGGTACCGAGTCACTGGGCCCGCGGCCCCGCAGGCCGCTGACAGAAGGGTCACGGTTTGAGGCGTTTGGGTACCGAGCCACTCCAGTGTGACCCGAAAAACGACTCAAATGTTGGGATTTTGGGTCTTTTGGTCCTCGTGTGAGTATGCCCTTAGTCTACCGCAACGGTAAAAAGAAAACTGCGCTTTTTTTCTTGTCTTCTGGGCGGACACATTGGGCCTCGCTGCACCGCTCACGAAATGTGCAAAATGACATTGAATGAACGTTTTCCTGGAACAGGGAACGATGCACCGCCCGTACTTTTTCCCCTTTCGTGCATTTGGTGATCGGTGCGGCGAGGCCCATTGCGCGGCCGCCGAGCAGGAAAAGGAAACGCAAACGCATTTTTCATCCGGAGATGTGTGTTCTGTCGGGGGATGACGCTCGCACGTGAGCCAAGTGATTGCCAGCGTGTAAAAAAAAAAAGAAAAAAATGTAAGAAAAACATATTGGTAGCTGTGAAAATCCGTGTACCTCACATATCTGTTCTGCCATGTCATGGAACATATCTTTCTTTTCTTTTTTTTTTCGAAACGGCGATGGCCTTGAGGTATTATCATCGGACTAACCAGCCCAGAGAAAAATTGAATATTGTGCCTAATCTGACATCGGGTGGCCTTGATTGCCTTCAGGTCACGACCTACCACTACTGCAAGCAGGGCCAAGGTCCCACTTACGCGAATTAGGAGTTTTGGGCCGTTGATCTTCGCTATCTACGGTCAGTATCTCTTAATTCGTGCAAGTGGGACCTAGCCCCAGGTCAGAGAAAAATATATGGCTGTCCCCCGGGGCCAAGTCCCATCCCGCTAGCAGCGTTGAGCTACCTCAACGCCCGAATCTGGACGTATTTGTGGACACGTACAGTTCAGGAAACTCAACTCCAGTTCGTCCACATTAAGGCGTTGAGGTAGCTCGACGCTGCTAGTGGGACTTGGCCCCCCATGAGGAGATGGCAGCTTTATTCTATATAATATAAAATAAAAAAAAGAATAATATTAAGAAAAAAAGACGGCTGCGCCTCTGGGAGGCTGTGATCACAGCAGAGTTCCAAATTGGCAGGAATAACAGCTGACTGCAATCTGAACGCAGCTCAGTTCGAAACTGCAAAAAAAACAGGTACCAGTTCAAAACAATTGGCAAAAATGGGAGGTAACCCAAGAGCCTAGCTCAATGGGTACACCCCTGAAGTGTTGAAATATAGGGCCTCGCTGCACTACTCTAGACTCTCGAAATATTCGAGAGTTCGTCTACCATTGTCAGAGAGGCAAAACTCCCGAAATACACGCCTTTGCTGCACTTAGGGCCTCGCCACACCAATGTCGAAAACTGCATTTTCGACATTTTCTCCTCGCCACACAGCATGTCGAAATCCGAGATGCAGAAAAATTTCAGGAGCTGTCACGGAAAGGGTTTCGACACCTCCTGTCGAGAAGGGCTCGTTTCCACTTCAGGCCTGCAACTTGCACATTTTCAACAGTCCTCGGATGGGATGTCGAATTCTTGCCCCGAAAAAGAGAACGCACCAACTCTTGTCCTATCTTCACCCCGGTTTGTCTCTTTTGTGCACAGGACTTGTGAGTTCTTCACTTCGGCATGCTGTGTGGCGAAAAGGGGTTTTCTGACGAAAGAGGGAATGTCAAAAATTTCCTGACATATGTCGAACTTCGTGATGTTTCGACATTGGTGTGGCAAGGCCCTTACTCTCGAACCTGTGACACTAGATGAACTCTCGAAACCCTGGGCGTCGTCCTACTCAACTGAAGAGCTGCACCACTGTGCTACGGGACAAAGTCTGGCCGCCGGGACAGGAGGTCCACTCTCGAAAAACGAGCCTGTCGGCGGGCAACTCCCGAGGACACTTGCAAATYCGGTTTCTGCAGGCGGGAGACTCTCGACATTTCGAGAGTGGCGTTGTAGCGTGGCTTCTGACAGCTCTCGGTCGAGTTTCGAGAGTTTCCCGATCGAGAGTAAGTGCAGCGAAGACCCACTCTCAAAACTTCAAGAGTCTAGAGTAGTGCAGCGAGGCCCATAGACCTGAGTTCCAACGTAGAATTCAGATGAATCAATGGAACTGGATGAGTAAAGCCAAATATCTCTGATAACTCTGAATTGCCTGGGGCCAGTCAGCTCAATGACGATATCTCAAGGCTGTCACCTTTTTAAAAACAAAAACAAATTAAAAAATTGGAAGGTACCGTTTCCCCAGTTCCCCAGACATCTCGGCCGTGGCCCAGCCACGCGCGTGGCCTAGACATGTAGGCCGTGGGCCAGCCATGGGTGTGGCCAAGACATCCCGGCCAAGGCCCAGCCACGGGTGTGGCCTAGACACGTCGGCCATGGCATAAGCACCTCGTGGCCTAGCCACGGGCGCGCGCGCGCGCAAAAAAAAAAGGCGCAGGCACAGGAAAAACAAAAGTCACAGGCGCAGGAGAAAAAAAGAAAAAAGTCACAGGCACAGGGAAAAAAAAAAAAAAAAAAAAAAGAAGTCGCAGGTGAAAAAAAATAAAACACGAGTGGCTGCCCGATTTCGCCACTTCCGAACTTCCAACGGCTAGATGTGCACAAAGCTGTAAGAGTTTTCTGTTTTTGCAGTTTCTAACTGCCCTCCCGTGGCCCATAACCGCAGTGCCCTGTTATTCCTGCAAACTCCGAACTGTGCAGCGGTCACCCGCACAGTTATTTCTTTTATATATACAAGCCAGGAAACGGGCCCGGCGTCCCTGACAATGTTTACGCAGTTCATCCTGGGAGCCAGGCATCACCGGCCTGACTCGAAGGGGTCACTGCGTTTGTTTTGGTTTTCGATTGCAAGTATTCTGAGGAAGAATTACTTCTTTTTGTTTTTGTTTTCTTTTTTCAACTACAGTATGTTCTTCTCGCAAATTCTTTTGCGACGTGCCCAAGATCGCAGAAATGGAGGAACTGGTGGTTCCTACACTGGACAAAAATGTCCGGGGACTCCAGTTGTAGGCGGGAAAGACGGGTAACCCATGGATTCCTACCAGAGAACATTCCATCAAGGAAGGGGTGGGGATATATTGCACAAGTATGCAGGGCAGTTATGATGTGGCTGATTTAGTCAGACAGGAACAGAAGAAGATTTAAGGGTCAAGAGATGGATGAAACACATGCAGAAAGAAAGTTCAAGGTGCTGCTTATAACTGAAATCAGAGCAGACTGGAGAAGAAAAGTCCTGCCACTGGAGGGAAACAGGAAGGCAGGTGCTGGATTGAAGTGGTGCATGCCTGGCGGCGTGGCCTCGATAAGGAACAATAAGCTTAGCCTAGTAATGTGGTTGGAGACAATGTAGAGGAGTAGGGGGTAGGGGTAGAGAGTAGGGGACGGACCAGGTGCACTCGGTTCCAGTCCGCAGCTGCAGTAGGCTGCAAACGAGTCGGGATGGAAGGGAGAGTGTCAGGGTTAATTCAGGAAGAAGAGTTCCCCCGGCCGTTTTGGGCCGGGTTCAGGCTGCTAGTAGGTCTGTGTAAGTAGATAAGACTACTCAATCAGGGGGTAGAAGTGGAAGTAATTAGATTAGTTGCTAAAGGGTATTGTCCTTTTTCTTTTTCTCTTATTTTTTTTGTTTTTTTTTCTTGTTTTGAAGAGCCCAGGGTGTTGTAGAGGCCAAGGACCAGACCCGCCGTGATTGCTGGTAGCGGCGGCCAATGGTTGTCCTCACAGGATAGGCCACCTACCCTACCCATCCCCATGTTAATATTCCCAGCACACCCCCTGTCCCTACTATCCTACCTCAGCATTGCCAGCACTCAAGACCATCACCCTACCAGTATTGAGGGCAACTTGGACCAGACAGTAGTGACAAGCACCAAGGCTGGGCCGACCTCCCAGCCCTAGTGGAAGCGGAAGCAGACAAACCCTGCCGTACGGGAACTTTGGACGCCAGGCTCATGCAACCTTCTACAGGCCCAATTCAGAGAGTCTACCCAGCAGGATTACCCAAGCAAGGCAGGCCAATGCCCGCGAACACATCCTACGGTCCTTCCCCTAGCTTATATCCCTACCCTACCCTAGAGCTAAGCCATGCATAAGTAGACCCCGTCATATACCTGATAGACCGCCCCAGCCCAGTTTCGTAGTTGTGTGTATGTGTGTGTGCCCAGAGGCTATGTATGTTTGTATGAGCCATCGGCCATGTGTTTTGTGTCTGCCCGAAGGCTATGTGTGCTCTGTGTAACTGTATAGTGAGATGTATGTGCCCGAAGGCCAGATATGTGCAGTATTATGTAGAGGGAACTATGTGTGCGTTTGAAGAGATGACAGGCCAAGCTGGACAAGAACCCCCCGCAAAGTCCCAAGCCAGACTCAAACCCGTGATCTGTGGCATATAACCTGAAGACTCTACCACTTGAGTGACAATCGCAAACGGCCCCTGTGTGTGATATGCCAGACTGGGGAGATCAACAGAACAACCACGAGCAATGGCCACAAGCAACCCAGGCAGTATCAAGACCCGACATTCAGCACCATGGACAACCCTTGGGTGGCGCACAAGCAGAGTCTGGATAATCTTACCGTGTGTCAGCCCAAGGGGGTGTGTGTCCAGCCGTGTGTCATTTTAACGCCCTGCCGGTGTCCATGCACAAGCTTAGGCTGCAATTGAGTTTTGAACCCGCAACCTCACACCACAATGCGCATTTCCAACTGCTGTTGTGAGTTCAAAACTCAATTGCAGCCTTGCACATGGACACCGGAAGGGCGTTAGAATGACGCACGGCTGGACACACACCCCCTAGGGATGACGCGCGGTAAGCTTAATATACAGACACTGCCCGCGCACCACCCAAGGGTTGTGCAGTGGTTAGAGCACCGGTTGGAAATGCGCATTGCGGTATGAGGTTGCGGGTTCGAAACTCTATTGCGGCCTTGCACATGGACACCGGCAGAGCGTTAAAATGACGCACGGGTGGACACGCGCCCCCTTGGGCTGACACACGGTAAGCTTATACAGACACTGCCTGCGCACCACCCAAGGGTTGTCCATGGTGTTGTATGCCTGGTCTTGATACCGCGTGGGTTGCTTGTGGCTGTTGCCCATGGTTGTTCTGCTGATCTCCCCAGTCTGGCATATCACACACAGGGGCTGTTTGCGATTGTCACTCACACGGTAGAGTCTTCAGGTTAGATCACGGGTTCGAGTCTGGCTTCTTCCTTTTGTTGAACCAACAAGCAAAACTGGCTGATCCTGCCAGACGTTACTCCGGGTGGAATTGTGGGGACCCCAGCCCTAATTTGGCTATTTTGAAACATAATTGAACGTGTGGTTGACACTGGTTGTTAATATATATATATATATATATATTTGTTGTCCTCTTCTCCCTCTCTGCCTACGGTTTACCGGGCAGTTCTATTTGACAATATATATATATATATTGCCTTTCAGAGAGGAAGAATTACTGGCTTCAGAAAGGAGTAACAAATGTTGTCTGGACAGTGATTGGCCCTTATATACCATCAGGGTTTAGAGTCCAGAAATGGGTCACCAAAGGTATGTCTGCACAGCATCAGCCAACCAACTTTTCGGAAGAAATCTGTATTCAAGCAGGTTCGGAATGGGACAATGCCACGGAAATCAGGGTCGGGTCGAGGTTCAATAGAACTGGTAAGGAAGTTTGCAATATGGGTAGAAAAGCAAGCTCCCATGCGGTTGAATCCTTCTACAAGGATGGAAGACACAAAAGAGCAAAGGTAAATTTGAGTTCCTCCCCTTTTTTTTTGGATAGCCGGAAACCGGGTCCAGTGTCCCGTACAAGAAACAACCTTTATGGCATGATCCGGGCACTCCGCCCAGGTTCATGCCCAAACTAAGAAAAGCCAACAAAACGCAAATGCTCAGACAGTTTCAGTGCACCTGTATCTATGAACCTGATAATGAGGGAAGAGCGAGGTAACAAAGGTAAGACTTAGCTCTTACCTCTGTCACAATATGAACCAAAAATAGGAGTTGCAGTTCAAAGAGATCTCCTACAAACGAAAGAAACCGGTCAGCACATCAGTTTCAAAATGGACAGACAGACACCCACTGGGTATTACAGAAGAGACTCAAGAGAGTGCTTTTTTTTTTTGTTGAAAACCCTCTTGCAAGGCCTCTATCCCGGCGGTGGTAAGAGAACCACCAGGATTGAGGCTTTGGACGTGGGGATGCTCCATCTATTTGTGGGGAGCGGCACCTGCTGGAAACCGGCTCCAGCGTCCCTTGGATACATCAATAAGTTACACTGTCAGGGCTGTGGCAATCGCTGTTTCTACTGTAGAGCACCCTCGATCCCGTGGAGCTGCTGATCGACCCTTCCTTTCTGGGTCTCCTAATCATCTGGCCCAGCCCTCACCTAGAAGTTGTCTACTGTTCTTCGTGTCTCTAGATCTCCCCGTAGTCCACTAGCCCCGCTAGCCTCAGACTTCTTCCAGGTGTCCGAAGGCCCCCCTGTGTCCTGTGTTTGTTAATCTTAAACCCTTCTTAAACCCGGAAAACTGCTCAGACTTTATGTTAGGACTGTAACTTTGAGAGGCAGAAGTAATCAGCCGCCTGAGCTAGTTACCATCATGAGAGCATTGAGTGAGTCGTGGCATACATGGAGTTACTGAGGCGACATGGGATAGGTAAGAAGAAGGACAACAGGAGCTTCTGGCTCATGACCCATTCTATTGTCTGTCTGTAATTCCATGTATCTTCCTGCATTTTCCTTGCTGTTTTGATGTGACTGTCTTTGTCTTGTCCAGAGGTCGGCCTTTTGAGTCAGCTGCGGAGATCAGTTTCAGCATCCTTGTCGGGGCTTCTCGTTTCTGCATTCCTGTCTTGTCTTGTTGCTGGGCCAGGTGTGCTCTGCTCCGTTCTACCTTGCTCTCATCCCGTCTTGCCTTTGGGGTAGAGTGAGCCGAGCCGAGGCGGGGGGGGTCTGGTGGGGCGTAAGGAGACAGAGGCGGAGGGGGTGGGGGTGTCTGCCGTGGGGTCCGGTCCAGGGAAGTGGGTGGTGTGGCGCGAGTCTCTTGGGGGTTGTCTGCCTCGGGTCGGGGTATCGAAGGAGTCTTGAGCGGGATTGCAAAGTCCTGAGTCGGTCTGAGGGGCCAGGGGCGGTCTTGTAGTGGCCACAGGCCCCATCTGAGGTTGTGCTGCGTTTCTAGCGCAGCTAACTTGCCATGCGGGTATAACCATGTGTCTCTAAATGTCCAGATTTTGTCGTCCCTTTGCTGTTGTTCTGAGGTTGTGGTGATTGTCTGTTTTAGTCTGTTCCACACATTTTTAATGTTAGCTCGGATTTTTTTTAAAGGCAGTCCCACCAGTGCTAGAGATGCTGTTGAGGGCAGACATCGCTAGCACCTGGGGAGGGGCTCCATCTATTGGTGGGGAGCATCACCTGCTGGAAAACGGGTCCAGCGTCCCTGAAACAGTATAATAATACAGTATGATCCAGAGAAAGATACTTGGATGATGACTAGAAGATGCCTGCCAGCATTGATACTCTAGATACCAGAGGATTGACTGGGCAGGTGTGAGTATGACGGTAGATATGACTTTGGGGCTCAGGGAGTGAACCTCTTCGCCCTGTACTGGGCGCCAGATACCTACTGTTGCCGGACTAGTTCCTCCCTCTCCCCAACTGCCTTACACCCTAGAGCTCTTTGCCTCCTCTTATGTGTGTAACGAAGTCCCTCTGATCCATTCTGTGTCCCTTGGGAATCGGAGGGGACCACTGGCGGGCACCAGTGGGTCCACTCTTCCACCCTCCCCCTGCCCTCCAATGGGAACATCAGTCCCTGAAAAAAAAAAAAAAAAAAAAAACCGGGAATTGCAGGTCGGAGAAGGAAAAGATAAACTAGGGATTGGCTGTGTCTGACCATTCCTTTTCAGAGCCTTTCTTCCAGCGCCAGCGGGTGCGGTGGGAAGGGGTCTGGGAAATCCTCTGCGGGACGCATGGGAGTGTTAGGGTCCACGTCTGTCCAGTTCTTGAACAATTTCTGATTTTGCTTCTAAAAAGCCGAATGTATGTTCATGTCCTTGAAATGAGCATCTTGCTCTCCATATGACCATCAGTATTGTCAGTCTGGTCGTGTGGTATAGAGTATGTTCGAACAGTGTCCACTGGCATTCAGAGGTCGATGGGAGCGGCGTCCGTAACAGCATTGCACAAGGCTGCCAGGGTAGGTCCTTTCCTGGCAGGGATCACCAGGCCGCATCCCACCACCTCCATATTTGGGACGCCATCCAGCAGTCCAGCAGATAGTGTTCCAGGTCTTCTCGTGTGGGGGGAGACAACCTCCCGCAGTAGGAACAGATTGGAGAGAGGACTCCTTTCTGTTCCAGTCTCGACCTGGAGACCAACCAGTCTGGTTTCGGTAAGCATCGGTGCCAGATCTGCCACTGCAGTGTGCGTAGCGAGGTCGACATGATTCTTGCTATTTTTCTCCATGGCGGATTTGGTATCTGTCAAGCTTCGACTGGGGAATCCCTGAGCCAGCGCTGCTTGAGGCAGTCGTTAATAGCCGTTCTAGCGTGGGTCGCTCTATATCCTTCCTTAACTGAGTATTGCCAGACCGGTAATGGTTTCTCCCACTCCCATTGCCATTCGGCCGGGTCGAATGGGAGGGAGCGAATGGGCGTCATGGGCTGTTGTGGAGTTCCACGACAGAATCAGACTTGAACCGCCTGAACACAAATTAAAAAGATGAAGGACTAATTAATTAGTAATTGATTAATTAGAATTTTTCAGGAATTACAAAATACCATTCAGATTAGTTTATCGTGAAAAACCAATGTTTGAGGTACACATGATTAGGAATATATCGGGAAAATGTCAGGATTTTAGTTAGGATTTTGATTAAAGATCATAATTACGATAATTTCGGTGAATGGTGAGAGGATTGTATGATGGCTAAATAGAAACAAGAATATAGTCCAGACATATAAATGACTAATAGTCAGAAGAGAAGAAGAGAGCCAAATACGAATGAAGTTGATGAGAATTATCCAAAAAACAGATTCGTGGGCAAAGAAAACCAGAAATGCGCAAGACACTCCTCCACCTTCCTCCCCCCCTCTAACCCTATTTCCTCACCTGTCAATGCCACCACCTTCCCTCCCCTTGTCCCCCTCCTTTATACCCTTCCTCTTGTATGCCCCGTCCTTCCCCCTTCCCTTGAGCAGCTGACACCCAGCATCCTGCCACACATCCAGCGGCCAGCAGCCTGCCACGCAGGCAGCTTCCAGCAGCCCTCCACGCAGTCAACACACATCTTCGGGCCATGCAGCCAGCGCCCAGCATTTCGCCACGCGACCAACACCACTCACCACTAAGCAGCACACAAGTCCCCAACAAACCAAACCACAAGCAGGTGAAGATAAAGAAAACAAGGCGGCAAGGAAGGAAAAGATGATTAAAGAGGAGAAGATGAAGGGTACGAGAGGAGAGGAGAATAGAGATAGAGAAAGGAAAGGAGGAGAGAAGATCATGGAGGATAAACTAACCTCCCTCTCTTCCTATACTCACGCACCTCGATTATAACAAAGATGGTGATGATAATGCGACTGATGAGAAAGACGATCTTTAATGCAGACACCGGTGTGAACACAGATGACAAGCAGATGATAGGATTCCACGAATCGAAGCAGACGAGACATCACCCCATCTGACGACTCCGCACTCGGTGACTTTTGTCAATCCCCCTCCCACTCCCAGTGATATCACTAAGTTCTTGAACTTCTAATGATTGTATGAGAATTGTGAGATAATGATACTAATGATGATGATGCTAATGATTATGGTGATTAGTATGTACAAAGTCTTAGAAGTCTATGCTATATGAGCAAATACGGCCTTCTAATCCTGACACAACCCCTACCCCTCCCTGAGTCAGGACATTACATCTCAGAGACAATGCCATCGTAACCATAGCTATCCTGTTCTCGCCACCTAGACTAAACCGGGACCAATAGGCTGTCCTGGTATCACCCCCCAGTTCACCACTAGATTGTCTTCCTCCCTCGACTAATCCCTAGATCTCTCTACAAGGCCTCACACTCTTGTCATTTGCAGGTTACCTGGCAATGCTCTAGCTCCGGCCAGCGTCGTTCTGACATTCGCGCACAGAACAAAGCAACTACGTAGATATCAGCCCGGATCCGACCATCTCTTAAACCCTATGTCCCGAATGAGGAAGAAGGGCAAGTGCCGCCAACTTCGCCAAGAATTAAAGAAAACCAGAAAAACTAGATATAACATGATTGCTTGATTTATTTTTTTCCATGGATATCAGAGTTGAGCATAGAAAATCCCCCCCCAACCTCCCCTTTCCCCCTGTCCCGTTGCTGCCTCCGCTGAAAAAATAATATATTTATCAGAGACGTTCCTTATCATCCCCAACTAAGAACAGTCCCACACCCTCCCCAGTCCCCAAGAGGCATACGGCTCCCACCCAAAATATGCCTCTGCTTGCCCCTTCCCTAATCTGCCCCCGCTGAGGTTCAAAATCTCCCCTCAGCCCCAGAATAGAGTATTCCCCAAAATCTGCTCATACCCCCTTCAGGGCATCGCTACCCACCTTGTGCACCCCCTGCAGAGCACAACTCACCCCCCTTTCCAACCAACCTACCCATTTAGAAAAATAATTCAAAAGACTAAAGCGAGAAAACCAAAACAACTGATTGAAATGATTGCACGAGGAGTATAAAGACCAGATTTTCGTTTAAAGAATAACAATAATTACAAATAAAAATAAATTATGGGAAATGTTGTGGAGTTCCACAACAGAATCAGACGTGAACCGCCTGAACACAAATTAAGAAGATAAAGGGTTAATTTATTAGTAATTGATAAATTAGAATTTTTCAGGCATTAATAAATACCATTCAGATTAGTTTATCGTGAAGAACCAACGTTTGAGGCACGAATGATTGAGAAAATACCAGGATTTTAGTTAGGATTTTAATTGAAGATGATAATTACGATAATTCCAATGATATTGGAAGTAGAGTTCAAGTAGTATGTAAATTAGTGGTGAGTAGATTGTATGATGGCTAAATACAAACAAGAATATAGTTTAGAGTCTTTGGACACATAAGTGAGTCAAAAAGTGACTAAGAGTCTCAGAACTAAGTAGGAATAAAATTGATGAGAATCACATTAAGCATATTATTGAAAAAACAGATTCGTGGGCAAAGAAAACCAGAAATGCGTGAGACATTCCTCCACCTTCCTCCCCCTCTCTAAACCTATTTCCTTACCACCCAATGCCCCCACCCTCCCTCCCCTTGCCCCCCTCCTTTACCCCCTTCCTCTTTTATGCCCCATCCTTTCCGTCCCCCGCCGAGCAGCTGGCACCCAGCATCCTGCCACACCGCCAGCGGCCAGCAGCCTGCCACGCAGGCAGCGCCCAACAACCCTCCACGCAGCCAGCACACATCATCGGGCCATGCAGCCAGTGCCCAGCATTTTGCCACGCGGCCAACATCACTCGCCACTAAGCAGCACGCACGTCCCCAGCAAACCAAACCGCAAGAAGGTGAGGATAAAGAAAACAAGGCGGCAAGGAAGGAAGAGATGATTAGAGAGGAGAAGGTGAAGGGTACGAGAGGAAAACATAATAAAGATAGAAAAAGGAAAGGAAGAGAGAAGATCATGGAGGAGAAACTACCCCCCCCACTCTTCCTATACTCACGCACCTCGATTATAACGAAGATGATGATGATAATGCGACTGGTAAAAACAATCTGTGATGATGATGTTATGCTACTATTATTCCGACACCGCCGAAGATGATGATAAAGAAGATGCTGATGAAGACAATCTCTAATGCAGACACCGGTGTGAACACAAATGACGACCAAATGATGGGATTCCATGAGTCGAAGCAGACAAGACTGCACCCGATCTGACGACCCCGCACTCGGTGACTTTTGTCAATCCTCCTCCCACTCCCCGTACTATCACAAAGCTCTTCTCCACTCGTGGCAACCGACCTCCCTCCACAAGAACCTGCAAGCAAAAGAGCTAGAGTGAACCTCAGGAAGCCTGACTTTTTTTTTTTTTTTAATCAAGCTTCTCTTCACACGGAATGCTAGCCTGCAGCATTGCCCGTGTAAAGCGTGAAGCAGCGAGATGGCACCATGTGCTTTCAAAAGACAGAAGAGCACCAAGTTGCGCTGTAATTCCCTCCCCTTTCGCCATTTAGTCCCCTGCAAGTCTTTTTGTGAGATCAATCAACACTCTACCTAGCAAATGAGGCCCTCGCCGCCGCCTGGTAAGCGCCGACGTGGCGGCATGGCCAGAAAGAGTGTGTCTGCTTACCAGCAAGCATCGCACCTGCGCACCCCCAGCAGCGACCGCACCACCACCAGCAGCGGCCGCTAGCTCCTCCTGAAGCCCGCAACCACTCCGCTAGCCGTTGACGCTTACCCCACCTATGATACGCCCGCACTCTGCCAAATGCAACGACCCACTCCCACTGACCTTGCCCACACTCCCACCCGCAGCGCCCGCATGCTCCTACAGAGACATGTGCCCACACTGCCAGCAGAGCGCACTTGCGAGCAGCACTCATCCTCCACGTCAGCTCCTCCGCCCACGCAGCTCCCCATTGCCGGCCAACCAACTGAGATAGTTAGCTGGATCCTCCCAGTCGGTATCAGTAAGGTCTTCAGCCAACACAGGTGTGAGTGTGCATGTGAGTGGGTTGTGTCACTTGTGTGTGGTGTGTGGGAGAGTGTTGGATTTAGACACTACTGTTACTGGATGTGGATGGGGGTGGGGGAAGATGAAAAGGGAGGCACAGTTACTGGCAAATGCTCGCTCCTTGTGTTTACGGGGGCCCCACCAGCGGTCCCAAGCCTGCATCCTAAATGGTAGGGCAAAACGGCAAACATGTCGTTACCTATCTCCACTGAGAGAGGTAACCTCCCTTCACCGAAGTGAGGTAAAAAGCTATGCTTGCAGGGGTCCCCTGTATATAGCCTTAGGAGTAGTGGTAGGTATGTAGGTAGTGAAAGAAAGAAATGTTCCATGACACGGCAGACCACCAGTTAAAAATATGTGAGGTGAGAGAAAAATATATGGCTGTCCCCCGATGAGGAGAAGGCATATTTGAAACAAAAACAAAAACAAAAAAGATGAAGGAATGAGCCAAAAGAATGTCAACGAATCGGGACGTTGCCGAACTCACTCAATGAAAAACAGGACTCAACTCACCGGAAGCAAGCTGGGGAAGCAGCATTTCTTGTGAGCACATCCAGACTTTGTGTCAGGACAGGCCCGCTTCTCAACAATTTGGGGGTGGCCAAAGGGGTTCCTTGAATCAAGCGTTGATGCAGGCAGTGAAACTGTTTTTTTTTTTTCCCTTAAAAAAAATAAAAATAAAACCGGTATCTTTGTGAGTAATCGCCAAAACTCCTTTTCCAAATGTGGAAGCATTTTTGTTGAGAAAATATTTCGATTGAGTCAATTTTTGAGCGCATGTGGTGGGATCCACCCAACAACTGTGAGTTTTGTTGTGGTGCAGCAAGGCCCTACAGCTGGTGAGGTTCCCAGAGGGTGCAGAGGCCACCCGGGCATGCTGCGAAGGCTAGATCATGAGATTCTATAGAGGATTCCAAAAGAAAAAAGAAAAATGGAAGGAAAACAGGTGCAGAGATTCCAGAGAGATTCTTTGGTTCCTTGCGAGAGGGTCAGGATCAGGGCTGTTTTCCTTCTTTGTTAGGGCTGTTTTCCTTCTTTTTTAATTACCCCTTTCGGCAATGCCATGTAACTTTGACGTTCCTGGCTGCGATTTCGGCGTTTTTTGAACCAGAATTGTCCAGTCCTACTGCCGGGAACCTGGTAAGTCCTTATCACTTCGGTTAAAACAGCGCTCAAATTGCAGACGGTAATGTCAAAGTCAAATGCCCAAAGGAGTACTAAAAAAGATCTGGGACAAGCCCGTACGTACCATTGTGCTTCGTTTCTGGCCGTTGATCTTTGTAATCAATCGTCAGAAATTAGGAGTCCAGGTAAGTGGGACCTGGTTGGTTATGTAGTCATATACACATCTACATTATACTTGCATACGTATACATGAACAGAGATCGACACACACATGTTTGGTACTGCAAATCCGTGAATGGTGATCCCACATCGATGAATGATGGTTGGATGTGTCCCTAAATCCAGGCTGCATCCCATCACCTCCAGATATGGACGGCCATAGGGCAGTCCACGAGACAGTGCTCCAACGTTGCCCTCCTGCAGGGGGAAGAAATACCGTCTCTTACAGAACGCAAGTGATAACGTAGAATCTGACATGGAGAGCACTAGTATTGGGGAGGAAGCATCCGAAGGGGACCAGCATGTAGCACAGGGGAATATAGGTTCAGAGAATGATGATCGTGATTGGGAAGATACAGTGGGAGGTGGTGGGACAAGGGGGGAACAGCACAGGGAGGGAGCTGGGGAGGCGGGTAACACACATTGTAAGAGACCAATTTGCAGAGGGTCATGACTTCCGCCGGGGGAGAGACGAGGGTAAGGAACACTTCATATGTATCACTAAGCAGAGAAGAGTGGGGTACACTGGGGGAGTTGAGCCTGAATCTGTTTATGGAACTGTTACAGGAGAACAAGGAGGACCTCCGAACACTGGGGGAATTGAGCTTGACAACTGCCAGTTTGAAATAGGTAGGACACACACACAAATGGGCTGGGTGGAGGTCACGATTAACTGATAATGATGATATGCGTCTCGATGGTCAATACCCCGCCTTAAATATACAGCTAGGGTCTGTGGTGGGAGAGTAGAGGGCGTGAGTCACTGGTTGGCTTCGTCGGCTCCAACTGCTGATGATGATAGGCACCTCGATGATAAGTACCCCGCATTAAATATACAGCTCGGTCTGTGGTGGGAGAGTAGAAGGTGTGAGTTACAAGTTGGTCAATTTAGGGGCCAATAGGTGATTGTGACACGCTAACCTCACGCCCTACGCTGTCTTCCGTTCGGAGTGTTTGATTTGCGGAAGGGGGCCCCGGAAAGGCAGCGAGATGGGATGTCCCAAGGATTTTTGGAAAATTGAGTGTGGGGACACAGACAGAACCTAAATCCCCCGTGCCAGTCCAACTTAGTAAGAAGGGAGGGTCCGTCACTACGCGGGCGTCAAGGGAGAAAAAGGTGCGCGCGGGTCGTTCGGCGCGGGGAAGTTCAATCCAAAAAGTATCGTTGGACTTCCCAGTGGGCCGTTGCTCTTCGCGTCGCGTGAAAGGGAGCGGGGATGCATTTGGGGTCTGGCTTTCGGATCAAGTCCCGACACCGCTCATTGCACAACTCAGAGTCTGACGTGGAGGGTCTCAGCCGCGCAGCTCGTTCTCTATGTTCGTCCTCACTCTGTACTCGGTAGTGGAAGCCCTTTGATTGGTAACGCTCGAAGCGACAACAATCGCTGCACAGAGTGTTAGGCCAATGGGGCGCCACTGCTGTCCACGGAATGACAATCAACTCGTTAAATGGTAATAGCAACGAATAAGGCGGAAAATGGGTATCAATAATGACAAAGCCCGCACCAGCAAATCCTGAGCACCGAGTTTCGGGAGGGAAATAATATCGGCCGCCGATCTTGGCGACGGCTTCTCGTACGTCCCACTCGCATACACGTGTCCTTTTCTCGTTGTACGGGAAGGGACGTGGAGGGGATACGGGAGGCCGACGCCCAGTCGGGTTGAGGCCTTCAGTCCACATGGCAATTCAATCAATCGCAAGAGTTGGTTTCAATTATTCATCGTTAATCCGACAATCAAAAAATACACGACCTATCGATCCGGTTTTTCCGACCGTCGCTTTTCTTCGCCTCGGGCGTGAGACGCATTAAAGGTGAAACACTCCTACATTTCCTTAAAGGTAGCTCAAAGAGATAGATAGATAGATAGATAGATAGAGGGAGAGAGAGAGAGAGAGAGAGAGAGAGAGAGAGAGAGAGAGAGAGAGAGAGAGAGAGAGAGANAGAGAGAGAGAGAGAGAGAGAGAGAGAGAGAGAGAGAGAGAGAGAGAGAGAGAGAGAGAGAGAGATGACTTCCACACTTTCATCTCATGGTAAGTGGCACGTGTCGGCTCCACGTTGATCACTTGTGTTTTCCCACGAGATCAACGGATGATTGGGTGAGCAAGAAGGAGCTTGCTCAAGATTGGAACCCCCTGGGCGTCACATATGTGACGAACTATTTTCTACGACCGCGCGATATTCAGTGCAAGGCTTCTTCAGGGATTGAATCGGGAGGGTCTGCTGGATTACATGGGTGCCCTTGCTTTTCTTGTTTTTCGGAATCGAGGTCGGGGTAATTTTGTGACGGTTGGTAGCTGATCGCGCCTTAGCGAGCGCAAAAGATAACTGTTGCCATAGCTTCTTTCTTGTTCTATTGTGGGGAATGGGAATTTTGGCGCGATCATCGTGCGGGGAAAATCTTTTTGAATTTTCAAGTGATGTCGAGCCCCCATGGGCTCTCGGAATTTGCTTCGTTCAGAATTTCTTTTTGCAATTATGATTTAGATTAGGGATTTAGGCGCATCTCAATTTCTGCTGCATGGCGCTTCTTGCTTGCGCACACTTCCCCGCGTCATGATCTTTGCTCTGACTTTTCCACGGCTTAATCCTTGCGTGAAACTGTAATTTTCGTTTTGGTGGGCATAATTGCAACTGTCATCCTCTCATTCTTGATATCTTTTATGGCGCCCCTGTGCACGTGTACTTCCTCCCCTGTCCTATTGGCCTGAACGCTTGCATGACCGGATCGATGTGTGGAGTGAGGCTACATCCCCCACGTCGCGGCCTGGCCATGCAATCGTAGGCACTTCCTTCCTTCTTCTTCCTTCCCACTCAGACACAACCCCGGGTATCGCGCGCACGCATGCATGCTATAAATTTCGCAAGTGCGATTAACTCGCTCTCTAAGAATTTCAGAGTTAGCGAGATCGAGAGGATCGGCTAACGAGCAAGAGTTGGAAGGTGAGTGGAGAATTGGGCGACCCGATGAGCTGGTGTTGGGCATGCGGGGTTGACGTGGGGCCGCGACGGACTGTGGCGCATGGGCGAACCTGGCTTGCATGCTCAGACTAAGTGAGGTGACAACTGTGTGTGGGTGCGAGACGACGGATTGCCCATATCGGGATGTTGTGAAGAGAGAGAGAGAGAGAGAGAGAGTGAGACGGGGTGTGTTGTGGTGATGTTTTCTCTTCCATCCCTCCGAGCAATTTTGATATTCGGCGCAAGTTTCCCTTGTCCTTTTTGGATCGCCATCTCGGATTTTTCCTTTATTTCTTCTCGGAGACTGATGTATGGTTGTCTTCCCTCAATCTCCCTCTCGTTCTTTTTTTTGAATCGGCAATTTCGAAATCTGATTAGTTGGTCACCTGTGATCGAGTCTTGTGCGATCTCCGGGCTGTTGGCAAAAAACTGTTGAATAAGGATCCTCGATTCCTTCGTTTGGTGTGTGTGTGCGTGAAGTTGGATGCACAAATGGTCGGTATGATTTTGTATGTGTACGAATTAGGAAAAGCATGCTAGACGATTAGATGCCCGTCTCACTATAGGATTATCCATCTCGTGAGCCACTAGGCTTCACCCCTCTGGCCGAAGGACAGGTCCTGTGCACGCACGTGTAGGCCCGACCAAGGAAAGCCGCTACTTACACACGTGTCTGCAGAACCTCTACTCGGTCTACTTCCCGAATGTCTGAGTTTCTACCCATTTTACAATATAAATTTCGAAATCCCTTTTCGTGTCACTGACCCCGAGTGTTTGAGAGATCGGCAATTCTGGGAATATTGGGAATGCTCCTGCTTGTCTGCGCGATCGAGGGTTGGACCCCCGAATTTCCCCTACATAACCGGGAACGAACGTGTTTGCGAGTGAGACCGCGATCAGGCCTTGGGACGTATCCCCCATCTCCCCAGCTACTCTAGCCCATACACGTGTCACGTCGTCACGAAACCTGGAATCATTATCCTGGGGACCGAATTCCCTCCCTATCACCGCATCCTACCCTATCACTCCCTAATCATCGTCCCCTGGTTCGCAATCACTCCTTACTGCCCCCAACTCCCCTGCTTGGAGTGTCTGCAGGAGCACGAGTACCGAGCCTCCGGCTTCATCCGGCGAACTCGCTCGGAGGAAAAACAACGGGCGCACAACCATCGATTGAGGCCGCCGAGTCAGATTCGGAGACTTGCGACGTTTCACATCGGCAGGTGACCAGTCAGCGGGATAGCCATAGCGTCCCGACGGTGCACCAGATACGACCCCGACCCGGACGACCGAACCAACGGAGGCGGTAGCTCTGCTTCTCGAAGCAAAAACAGGACTCCAATCTACGTCTAGCCTCCTGCATTCGTATCCCGGAGCTTGCCATAGGAGATCTCAGCTCCGACCTGGGACTCCACCCCCACTTTCCTAAAATCCTTGGCACACCCCCTTTCACACTCCGATCAGGAAGTCGTGCCGGGCGTGAGGTTGGGCGTCACAGCACCAGGGCTAGTGACCTAGCACTGGTGGAACCACAGTAGAACGAGCCTCGTCGTACGGGAACTTCGGATGCCAGGCTCAAGCAATCACCTATTAGTCCGTAAGAAGACCGACTAGTACCTGACGCCCTCTCTTATCATCAAGACGCCTATTATTAGTTGCTCGTGACCTCCTCCCAGCCCTATGGTCATGTATGTGTGGGTGTTCGGTATTGTAGGTATGTGCCTGTAGGCTATGTGTGTATGTTTGTAATGTGCGTGGACCCGTAGCAGACGCTGCCCCCCACCATGGAGCATCTGCGACGTGAATACCAGTGAGAGGTGCTTTTACCACCTCTACCAGTGCCTGTGTGAGCCATGTGTAGGTAGTATGTATAGGCCCCTAGAAGCACCTTGCCTCAACGCTGCGTAGGGGCGACCCTATGCGCCCTTAATCTGTTGCCAACAAATAGACAGCCCTCCTCTAGAACCCGGTAATCAGCTAGCTTAAGGGCTCCCCCCCCCCAAAGGACTCATGCCTCGCTTTGTCTATCCTTGGTAGTAGGCTGTCTCCCACCTAGTAGCAGATTCCGGTCATCAGCTAAGGGACAGACTACGGACTTCGTATGGGCCCAGTGGCCGCCTCCAGACCACCAACTGCCCCAGCATCCGCTAGGAGACTTCGCAGTCCCCCTCAAGACCCCATCACTGGTGCTTCAGCCCCAACCTTTGGACACGGGAGCGCACTCGCTCCCCCCGAGCCCACCCCCACCCATGCCCTCTCAGCTGCCTCCACAAACCCCTCCCTCTCCCTCCCCACACCAGCTGGAACCCTCCCTGCCTACCACAGACACCCTTTCACCCCTCCCCATACAACCACCACCTCAAACACCCCCACTCCCCGCGCCCCTTCCCTCACAACCCCAGCCGGAGACACCCCCGCACCCCCCACCCCTCCATTCACAACTACCACCTGAAATGCGCCCCCTCCTCCACCCCTCCCCTGACAACCCCCCACTGAGACTCCCCCACCCCGACCCCCACCCCCAACCGCGCTCCCCCTCACTGGGTCTGCAAGACTCCCAAGGCCGCTGATGCTGCATTGCCGCTAATATCCGCAGAGGACACATCGGACCACCCAGGAGACGCAACCAACAGCTGAGAAACTAGCACTGCAGCAGCAAGTGTGAACTGAGATCAGAGAATACATCAGGCCATTCATCGAGTGCAAGCGGCAGCAGATTACCATGGCAGCACCGACAACAGCGGACAGAGAACGCAGCCCCCGTTCTGAATCCTCCCGATTCTCGCTATTTAGCTAACGCTGCTCAGTTTGCTTATGTTGTTCAGTTCACATTGTGATTTTCTGTTCCAATGTTCAACATACTCTGTATTATTCTGGGACGCTGGACCCGATTTCCAGTAAATTGCAGCTCCCCACTAAAAAAAAAAGAAAAAAGGGCTCTTATCAATCTTTTTTTTCCTTCCCCACCCCCCCTAGTAAGCCTAATCAGCCACAAAAAAAAAAGGGGAAAAGTAGGGCGCTGTCACGGTTTCAGTCAGTTTGAAAATGTGTTTCAGTCACTATTTCGCGAATGTTGTGTCAAACAGAGGAAAATCGTGAATGTGTGCAACTCAGCTTTAGGGTCGGGTGGGGATGTGTTGTATTCGGGGGATGCGTGAGCTGGATTTAAAACTGAAATTGTGACTGTGCCCTAGTCACCCCCAAAAAATAGGACTCCGCATCTCTGTGGATGCAATTGTGCTCCGTTGCATGTGACTGAGCCCTAGTTACCCCCCAAAAAAAGGACTCCACATCTCTGTGGCCGGAATTGCACTCAATTGCATCCAGGCCAGGTTGCAGTCACACACAACCAGGAAAGTCCTGAGTGCGAGCATGCCCTACGAAAGAGAATATTAGCATGGCCTCTGCATGCCACGCATAAATCGAGAAATGCTCGAAATTTTGAAGGAAAACTTCGCCCTTTCCCTTCTTGTTTTGGGCAGCCACCCAAATATGTACTCGGCCTGCATACTTGGATGACAGTATCACCCAGGCCAGGTAGTACCATCTGGTCCACCTAGTTTGACCTGCCTGATGTGGTGCCGCGGGACCCACATAGCCCCGATAGCACACAGTGAGTGATCCACATGGTGTGACCTGCCCCGCATGATGCCACCCAATCCACATTGTATCACACACATAATACTGCCCAACCCCCGTACGGCCACCCGCTCCGCATGGTATGACCTGCCCCATGTTGTGGTGCTTAACCCGTGTGATGTTGTGCAGGCCACATGATACCGCCCGTGGTACAGATGCATGTGGAATCCGAATGCAATTGGATGAACATAATTATTCTGGGGGCCAAGTACGTTGGAGTCACACCCAACGTCCAGAATAGGCAACTTTAGCAGTTCCCAAAATGGAGCAAAAAGGCGACCCTAAATCTGCCAAGCGCCACTGCGAGTAATGACTGACTGGTGCAGTGTTAGACCCCCGCTAAACTTGCACATTTTGGAACTCACACCATGACACCAGTGTCACTTTGTCTTTTCTTGCCTATTTCAAACTAAAAGTGTGCCACAACCACAGTTTCCCCTAATTCGGAATTACCTGGTGCAGTTCGGCTCAGTGATGACATCTCAAATCCGTTGCCCTTTTAGTCCCTATCCCTATACTCTTAAACCACCAGCACTTGGCCCAGCTATCGGCCGCGGGGCTTCCCCATTAGCGCGCCGCGCCTTTAGGGCTTCGGGTTACCGGACCACAATGGCTGGTAGCAGCAGGCAAAAAAAAATTGAAATGTTGCCCCGGCGCTTCAGCAAAAATTGGTGCGCAGGGGCATTCCAGGCTTGGCATCGATAGCTGGGCCAAGTACTGGTGGTTTAACAAAAAGGACATTGAATTTCCTCCTTGACACCTCATTCGCAGTAAAACTACCTGCTCTTGAATCTCGGTACCTCCTGGAGGAAGCATGCCACCCTGTGCAGCGGACGTAGCCCTGGCGGGTGGACTCGTATCAGTAATAATGATCTGGAATGACCTGAGGGTTGTCATCTGTGGACACATCTCTAGATTGTCACTCCTTTTTCTTTTTTTTTTCCCCAAATGCTGGGAAGTTCAGCAGTACTTTTTGGATTGAATTCCCAATAACCGCGAGCCCCACGCGTGCCTTTCTCTCCCTTGAACCCGCGCGGCAACGGACCTCCTTCTTACTAGAGTCGGACCAACACAGGGGGATTTCAGTTCTGTCTGTGCCCCCACACTCAATTTTTCCAAAAATCCTTGGCACACCCCATCTTCGCTGTTTTCCCGGGGCCCTTCCAAGAACCAAAACACTCTATGTGACGCGCCAGCTTCCAAGCCTGCGCCATCTCCAATCCCTCCCGCCCCCCTCTCTTTTTCAAAATTTGGTATTCTTGCAAACAGGCCGATGGGGCCTCTTTTTGTATTTCCATGAATTAATGTGCATTGTTCGTAATCAGGGAGGCCCCTCCTTATCAGGACCTTCGTCAATTTTTTTGGATCGGCTTTTGGAATTTCATCTTTTCACAATTCGGGAAATACATGGGAATTACACGCGCCTTAGCAAGCGCGTTAGGAATTTGGGTCGACGGTTAGGAATAATTCTGAAATGAGCGGAACCTGACGTGTCCTTTCTTGTGCATGAATGCTCTCGACTTCATCTTAGAAAACTCCGGGAATTTTCGTAGGAATCTGAATAGGTATAGGACTTTTTCCCGCGTGCGGTCTACACGCGGATATGGTACTTTCCAATTTTGAATTAGCTGTAACTGTTTCGGTGCCCTTTTTACCTCTGCATCGGCGCCATGCATGCGGACCTCCCCTCCCCGCTTCCCTCGCTACCTTCGACACTCTCTTCTTCGCGCACACGCTCCTCTCTCTGTAACCGTTTTCCATCTCTCCCTCTCCTCGCGCGCCTTCTCTTTCTTGATCGTCTGAATCTTGGTTCCGTTTCACGTTATTCTTTGCGCTCTTCATCTTTCCGCTCTAAACCTTGCGCCGCTATACCCTGACGATTTCCTCCTCTTCCCCTCTAAGCCAAGGAGACGCGTCGTGTAAGAAGGATATTCCTGTTGCACAACGATTCTAATTGGCTACAATTGGGCTCCGATGGATCGACATGGATTTCGACGGGCGATTATCCTCGAACTTCTCCCTACCCCTCCCTACCTCAGTCCTAACCCTTCCTAGCGTCTATCTCCTTTTCCGCAGCTATAAATTCCGCAAGCGCTCCCGAAAATCTCTCTCTCAACTCATCTGCCATCTTTTGGGAATCAATGGCTACAGGATGTGTGTGAAGGGCGAGTCGAAGAATCCTCACGGGCCGACTTTAGTCTTGTCGGCTGTGCGCTGGATCGTCCGCCGGATTGTGGGATCCGGGCCGGACTGTGCAGAGACTAAGTTGGCGGGGTAACGATCGCTACGGTGGATTAGCACGTGACGACCAGAATCATCAGTGCTCGTGAGAGGTTCGAATCGCAAGTTGAGTGAATTCATGGCCTGGAGCCATGGTGAGTTACCACGCCGAGTTGCCTGGGGGGGCAGACGCGCGTTAGCGCCAGCGCTAGCGCTATGGCTGGCGGGCCGTCGCGGCACCCGGATGGTGGCATGCTGATTGCTTGCAGGCGAGGCGGAGGCTGGTCGGAGGTGGCGGGGCGCCGGCTTCTCGCAGGTTGCGAGGCGCTGGCTTCTCGCGAGTGGCGAGGCGCTGGCTGTGTGAGTGCAACGAGGCGCTGACTATTGGCGGGGGGGGAGGCGCTAGCAACAGGTGAGTGGTGGGGCGCTGGTGACTTACGGCTGGCGAGGCGCTGGCTTGGGGTGACTAGTAAGATGCTAGCTGACACGTGGCGCGGTGCTGGCAGCCGACAGAAGGGAGGTGCTGGTGCGAGGGTGTTGTGATGTTGTGAATTAGATGGGGGATAGCTCTTGATGCACGCACGGTATCCAGAGGCGTTGGGTCATTACTACGTCACAGGTTGACGTGACATTTGGCCTGAGGCACAAAGGAAAAGGGAGAATGGTAGCGGCAGTTGCTGTTTGAACATTTTCCCTGTGCTTTCACATGAAGTACTCCATAGCCAAAACCTTTAAAGAGGCTGGAGAACTCATGCGAGTTGATGAAAGTCGATGTCGGTGGAGGAAAGTGGAGTCAGCCCCGTGAAGACCAAAGTGAGGAGACCGTTGGTCCTACTTGAAGAATCATCACAGTGCCACTGGGAGAGAATCATCAAGAGAGCGGCTAGGAGGTCGTCATCAACCTATATATGTGCTTTCGTCTGTTTTTTGTCTTGTGCAGGTTATCCATTAAGAGCATCGAGATTTTCATCATTGTCATTTCAGCGGGGGTTTTTCATCAAGGACACCGTCATTTCTGTAATCCTCATTTGGTTACCGGTGTAATCATCACCGGCTTCTCTAATTCGTCATCCATGTTATTTATCTTCTTCATGATTATCATCCGGACTTCTCTGTAAAAATCATAATCATTGTCAACTTCTATTTTCATTACAACAATAATGAGCTGTCAATCTTCCACATCGTTGCCATTAGGGCATCACAAGTTCGACGTTCCTTAATTATTTTTGCCAATTTTAGTTCATCATCATCATCATCATCATCATCATCATCATCATCATCATCATCATCTACCAATCATCATCATCATCATCATCATCATCATCATCACGGCTTCTTTATTCATTTTTTCATCAATCAGTAGTTATCTTTGCATTGGTAGTTATATTCTCATCTCCCAGATAGGCTATGGTCTAGTTGGTAGGTAGGTTGGTCAGGAAGGGAACGCTACTCCGCAAGGGTAACACAAGGTAGGAGGTGATTGCCCTCCAGGAAGCAGACGCAGATAATGGGAGCTGACCTGGGCTGGGGCTGGGAGATATGTATGGGGGCGCATTATCTCCTCGCGGAGGCAGACTAGGTCAGAGTGTTAGTTTTGAGGTACACCTTTTGGGGGAACTGGTTACCTCAAGGTAGAAGGGAATGGGGAGGTTCTCTCTCTCGTTGGGGCTGGGTTGGGCTCAGCGGAGGCAGGGAGAGGAGAAGAGGAAATGAGGGGAGAGGAGGAGAATACATGGAAGAAGGGGAGGGTTGGAGAGAAATAATCATCAGCATCGTCATCATTATCCATCATCTTTGTTATCATCTCAGGGTACTCGTCAAATTTCATCATCAGAAAGTTTTGCTGATCAGGATTCTTATCAGATCCTTGATTTCTGGTTGGCATTCTAGATTAGCTAATTTCCTAATTGAGTTTTCTTGTGCAATGGCCAGGTTGAGTTGGCGCCAGAACGACGCTAGCCGGTGCTGGGGCAGTGCCCTGTAACCTGCTTATGTAGGAGCTTGAGGCTTTGTATAGAGGTCTGGAATTGCCGAGGGAGGATGGCAATCTGCAAACTTGACTAATTGCTACAATCTGACCGACGATGGTCGGAGCTGGGGTGGGTAGCGCTGCCCTGTAACCGAGCCAAATTGGGGTGTGAGACCGGGAAGAGGCCTAATTGGTGCACAGCACCGGCTCAATTGTGATTGGTTGTTTGGAATGGATATAGGAAATTAGGGATAGCATAGTAATTCAGTGCTCATAGACAATTTTTCTGATTAGTCATCATCTAACTATATTTCATGACCTCAATCACCCACTCTGACATCCTAAATCATCCAAAATGATCCTTAATCATCCCAAATTTTCATCAATTGTCAATCATTTATGTATACCCATTATAAGGGACGCTGGGCCCCGTTCCCAGCACGTGGTGCTCCCCACGAATAGATTGGAGCTTTTAATTAAAAAAAAAATAAATAAAAAAATGGTCTGGAGCCATGGTGGAATCTTATGGCGGAAGAGCCTCTTTTTTGTTCTTTGAGTGTGAATTATGATCAATCGGCTTCTAAGTCGGAATTTCCCTTGACAAGATCGCCGGACATTCTGTGATTGCTTTCTACTCTTTCCTCCCTTCTGATCTGTGTGTATTCTCCCTCACTCTCTCCTTCTGTTATGTTTATTATAATGGATGGATTATAGGAACTTTGCTTCTCTCACTTTGATATGTGCATGCAGTGTGTCGTATTAGAGAGCTTGTTGTAACATGATTGAGATGATGATTGGTTGATCGAGTGGATGATCTGGCTGCTTAGAGTGTCGAACGAATGATGTATGATTATGAATTATTTTTGGTGCTTGCTTTTGTTGCCATGTGGACTGACGTCCCCAACCTGACCGGGCGCCAACTTCCCGTACCCCCGCCACGCCCCTTCCCATACAACGAGGAAAGGACACGTGTATGCGAGTGGGACGTACGAGAAACCGTCGTCAAGGTCGGTGGGCGCTACTACTTTAGGCCCGAAACTCGGTGTTTTGGGTTCGTCGGTGCAGGTTTTGTTATTGTTGATACGCATTTTCCGCCCTATTCGTTGTTATTGCCATGTAACGAGTTGATCGTTGTCCCGTGGACGGCAGTAGAGCCTCATTGGCCTAACACTCTGTGCAGCGATTGTTGCCGCCTCGAGCGTTACCAAGCCAAGGGTTTCCACTACCGCACACGTGGCGAGGATGAACATAAGGAGAGGGCTACACGATTGAAGCTCTCCACGTCGAACTCGGAGTTTTGTAACGAGCGCCAACGAGACCACATCCGTAAACGGGATACCACGTGTGTACCCGGCCCCTTTCATGCAAAACGAAGGGCGATGGCTCGCTGGGAAGTTCAGCGATACTTTTTGGATTGAATTTCCCATAACTGTGAGCCCCGCTAGCGCCTTTCTCTCCCTTAAACCAGTGCGGCAACGGACCTCCTTCTTACTAGAGTCGGACCAACACAGGGGGATTTCAGTTCTGTCTGTGCCCCCACACTCAATTTTTCCAAAAATCCTTGGCACACTCCATCTTCGCTGTCTTCCCGGGGCCCTTCCGCGAACCAAAACACTCCGATCGGGAAGCAGTGCAGGGCGTGAGGTTGAGCGTCACACATAGCCCTGGCTGGTGGACTCGTATCAGTAATGATGATCTTGAATTACTTGGGGTTTGTCATCTGTGGATATATCTCTAGATTGTCACTCTTTTTTTTTTTTAAAGCCCAACCAATTCAATTACCTGTCAAATCTGGACAGGACAGCCTTTCAGGACTTTTTTATTGTCATTATAGTATTACGGGGAACCCCGTAGCAGCCACATCCGTGCTCAAGCCTCCAACGAGGGAACATGCAGGAGCTGCACCCACCAGCAGGTGCGATACCTGCTACAGCAGGTGGGCGATACCGGCCAGGGGTCAGCCGGTAGCATCAGGACCGAGCTTCTTCGATGGGCCAGTCACTGTGCCTCCCCTCCGGTCCCCTCCCCCTATGAACATCAGCAGTCTCTGCTCAATGCCACTCGGGGGGACCAACGGCATATCTCTAGGTGGCGGGCACCAAGCTTGCCCAGGAAGGTACATGAGGCCAATGGGGATTGAACCCAAGATCTCCTGAATGCCACTTGCGTGCCTTACCAACTGAGCTAGGCCGCTGGATCGTTTTTTTTTCCAAATGCTGTGCTTTTTTTTTTCTTTTTTTTTTTTTCCCTTCGAAGGGCCCAGTGCCAAAGGCTTGTATTTCCAATGAGAAGATTGAGGCCGGGGTCCTCACAGTCTACCCGGAGTCATAAGCGGTTAACAAAGACCCCCACTTTTTTCAGCCCCAGTTACCACCCTCAACCCTGAAAAGTGCATTGGAGATCATTTTTTTAAGAGTAGCAAATGAAGTCGTGATGATGATGAACTTGTAGGATCTACCTCTTAACCCTTGGCAGGGCGCAAAATCTTCTGGCTCCTTTGTCCCTAGCTTTTGATAGTGGCACAAGAAACTTTTTTTTTTTTTTAAGGGCGATCCCCTTGAGGTATTATCATCGGACTAACCAGCCCAGGTAAATACAATCTTGTGTCTAATCGGACACCGGGTGACTTTTCAGCCCAGGGTGGCCTTATCTTGCCTTCAGGGAACTCCCAATGGGGGACACCGGCCAGGGGACAGCCGGTAGCAGAGGGACCGAGCATCATCTGTGTGGCCAGTCGCTGTGCCTCCCCGATTACCCCTCCCCCTATGAGCATCAGCAGAGACTGCTTTTTAATGCCAATTGGGGTGACCAAGGGGATATCTCTAGGTGGCGGGCGCCAAGCATGCCCAGGAAGGTACATGAGGCCAATGGGGACTGAACCCAAGACCTCCTGAATGCTAGTTGTGTGCCTTACCAACTGATCTAGGCCGCTGGATCAAACGCTGTGCTCGGTTCAGCCCACTTCTTTTTTCTTTCCTTTCTTTTTTTTCAACACAAGCTCCAATCTAGTCGTGGGGACCAGCACGTGCTGAGAACTGGGCTCAGTGTCCCTTACAGTTCATCCCACTCCATTACCAGGTCCTCTGAAAACGTCTATCCCTGGAGTCTGCTCAGGTTGCAGGATGGCGCAACTTGTCTCAGTCATTTCAGCTAGTAGTTGAGTGGGCCACAAACCCTGGACCTACAACTGCCTTCCCTCAAATAGAACATACCGTCATTATAGCTGCATTTGGAGCAACTTCCAGTTTATATACAACAATAATGACCTTGGGTGCAAGTGAGGCATACAGCCACATGCCCTAGTTTTGGGGAACATCTTTGTCAGCGCAGTCAGGCTAATAAGGACAATAAGTTGTTGGTATTCAGTTTTGGGCTTTGGTGGGTGGCTGCCTCTATGGTCTTAGGGTAACTTTTATGGTTTGCTAGAACAGGTTTCTGGCAGGTCTTGCTCCCCTCCAGTAGACTGGAGGTTCTTTTTCAGGAAAAAAGTGAATGAAAAAGGTGTGCAAACTCTTCGTAACAATCTGAGGAGAGAAGTGAGTGGGCAGTGGTGGTGGCTATGAGGCCACCTGATGAGATTTGGTTGAACAGGTCGAACTGTCACTGATGAACACTGGGCCCAACTGCCAGCAGGTGTTTTCTTTAAAAAAACATAAAAAAGGTGCTGCTTCCCACCTGTAGATGAAGCCTCAGTAAGAAAAAAGAAGAGCATACGGATAGCCCCGGGGCAACTTCGAGCTGGAGGAACCTGAGCTGGACCTCGCCGCCAGTGGTGCCAAGCAGCAGAGTGAAAACTCCAATTTGAAAGAGGATTCAATGTGCTCCTGGGTGAGGGATATGCAGATGGAGAATTATTTGCTGCATGGAAACAAGGACTCACATCGATTCGACGTTTCTGACCGTTGATCTTCATAATGTCTGGTAACCCTGGCAGAGGTACCTCAGGCCTGTTTTTCTGTTTTTCTTTCCCAGATAACTGAAGTTCTCTTCTTTGTGAAGCCTGCTGCCCTGGGGCAAGCCCTGGATTTCACTTGGAGCATCTTTTTCCCGAGGCTTGAAATGCCCTGTGCACCCGAAAAAAAAGTTAAAAAGGCGAGCAGGCGTGGTCCTCCTTCTGGCTGGCGCCGCCAGCCATTTTGCTCTGGCAGCTGACCCCCGAAAGTTGTGGCGTGTATGCAATCACGTCGGAGAAAAATGACTGGGAAACGTACTGGCGGTTTGTGGTGCCCAAGAGTAGAAGATTGGATGGGGCATGGGTGTGCTAGAGATGATCAGTTCCATTTCCTTGACTGGACATCGGTGGACCCCACCATTCCTCTGAGACCCCCATCGGATTTCTTGGACCCCTTCCCTCCGCATCGAATGTCCGTCATTGAGGTCCTGGGGATACGGAGACAAGGGGTACCCCCTCGTATACCAGGCCCTGCATTTTGCCAGGGTTGCGAGACCCAGTGGCCTGGCCTGGCTGTTTCTGAGACTGTTATGGGGCGCTTGTGATGCTCGAACCTCGCGCCCTGCTCGGCTTTCCTTGTGGGAGTGACTAAAGCACGGAAAGGGTCCTGGAAAGCGGCAAAAATAGGGTGTGCCAAGGTTTTTTGCAAAATTGAGTGTGGAGACACCGACAGAACTGAAATCTCCCTCCTGTTAGAGGAGAATGTGCTGGAAGAGCATAACACATGGGATGACCCCCTGGCTGTGCTCCCAATCAAGACAGTGAACTGAAGCACACAGCAGCCACATTGACACATACCGTAGATAGATTGAATGTCGGACCGACATCTGCTCCCCCAATCTGTAGAACCGCTGCCTGCCCAGAGTCAGGACATCCACCCGCCCCATCCGTCGCACAACGGGCCACAGCCAACCGCTCAACCGCCGCAACGCCCGCCCTCCCCGCCGGTTTTTCCCCGTGTCAGGAAGCCACCCCAGTGGGCTGCGAAATTGGCCCGAGCAGACATACATATCCGCTCACTCAATGTCAACGGACTAATCCAAGCATCGGTGGACAAGCAGGATGCTATCTGGAATATGGTGAAATGCGAGGTCACAGGCAGATGGCCGGATGTGGTGTGTGTCCAAGAAACACACCTGCGAGACACACCGCAGCATGCAGCAAAAGCTAAATTGATCTGGCCATACACAGTTTATGCAGCACCGGCGACATAGAGGGCATCAGCGGGTGTGGCAATCTGGCTTCCACCCGCCTCTAGACTCAAGCCCATCTCATATGACTATGACCGCCACCATGGAAGATGGGTGTGCCTCAAAGTTGAGTATGAAGAAGAAGAGTTCTACCTGGTCAACATATATGCACCCAACGACCCGACTGACAGGGTGGACTTCTGGATTACCCTTCTTCAAAACCTCCCGGATGATGCCCCGCTCATTGCTGCTGGTGATTTTAACACAACGCCTGACCCGGTGATGGACAGGAGATCGTCCTCACAACGCGACACACCCTCGGATTCCTCGCAGCCCATCCCTGGCCCGGACATCCTCATGCTCCATCAGTTTAATATGATAGACAAAGGCCTCGAAGACGTGTCCAGGGCACAGCACCCGTCTCAAAGAGCCTACACATGCTTTTCAGCTAGAGGAGACCGTGGCCTTGCTAATTCTAGGATCGACCTTGTGTTAGTGTCGAAGGACCTCCTGGGGTTGGCCACCACAACTGAGATTGCTACAGCCAGCCCATGCAGGTAGTTCGACCACAGGATGATTACTTTGGGACTGTCCTTTCACAACCACATCCAAAGAGGGATGGGGTTTTATAAATTTAATTCCTCCCTGTTGCCCCTGCAACGATTTAAAGACATGGTCAAAGAATTTTGGCTCTATTGGCAGACTCAAAAACTGCAGTCGGGGAACAAGGTCGACTGGTTCAATAAGGGCATAGCACAACTCAGAGACAGGGCCAATAAATTTTTTGTTCGGCACGCGAGAGACCGGAGGGCTACCCTTGACAACCTCATGCAACAACTCGAGAGCTGGGATGACCAGCTTATGGAGGATCTGCTGCACCACCCGACCTACGAGAGCATGCAACAAGCGCGAGACTACCTCCAAGCCTATATAGAACAACAGGCTCAGGCTTGCAGAATTAAAAAGGAACACACTGACGGCACGATGGCCAAGACCTTCTTCAATAAGGCAAAGGCCAGATCAAGAGCAGCAACGGTACCGCGGTTGAAGCACCCACTCAATGACTGTGCCCCGGTGACCACCAATGCCTACACTATAACAGACTATGCCTCCCAATATTACCGAAATCTGTTCACATCGCAAACTCCCCAGAAACACCCGGACGAGGTTGTGCAAGCAAGGGAATCATTGCTGCAGGCCATCCAATCACGCCTCACCCCTGCACAAAAAGGGGAACTGGACATTGACCTGTCCTCCCACGAGATTTGGGAGGCCTTGCAAGGAATGGAGGACGAAAAGACCACCGACATCTTATCCCGGTCACATCATTGTTTGCTGATGACCTCACCGTGCTTATTAAGGCAGACGCGGCCAGTCTACACGTGGTCACTCGAGTCATACACCTCTTCTCGTTGGCCGCGGATGAAAGTTAAATGGGGGTCGAAAACACAAGGCTGGTGGCTCCACCCCCAAGGACACCCACGCCCCCCCGAACCAAGTGTCGCATGGGCGGCCCGGAAAGAGGCCATACGGATCTTGGGAGTGAGACTGACGGCGGTGGGCCCCCCGTCGGATCATGGTGACGCACTAGTCAACATGGCGGTGGATCGACTGGCTAGATGGGAGGGGCTACATACATCTCTGGTGGGCCGGGCCCTGGCCATTAACAACGCAATGCTAGCGGCCATCTAGTACAAACTGGCCGTATGGCCGTTGAAACCTCAACAATATACAAGGTTGAGAAAAGCACTCACGACCTACCTGTGGAAGAACAATACTGACTCCCATGACAGTATGAGTAGGGTCAGCTGGGATATCCTCACCCAACCAAGAGTCGCAGGGGACTGGGGATACTGGACCCCGAAAGGGAAAGTGAGGCCCTGATTTTCAAAACTCTCGTCAGACTTCTCATTGGCAACAATACCCCATGGGGTCCCTTAGCCTGTCTGCAGATAGCCGACCTCGCCCCGCAGACAACCACAACAGTGCGGGTACACCCGTTTAGATGGCTCACCAGCTCCCACTGGTCGATACCCGGCCCCCCACAGCAACCACAAGCCAACGCCCCGACACAGGCCACCAGGCTGGATATTCCCCTTGATCCGCTGTGGGCGAACATGCTTACGCTATGGAGGAAAAGAGGTCTAAAGTTAAAACGCCCACCGAACCGCTGACACAATGTGTGGAGGCAGCCCTTATTTGGTAACCCCTATATTCTTGACGGAGCGGGCATGCCCTTCTCCCTCGCCTCTAACTCGCCATGGCTTACCTGGGCAAAGAAGGGGGTCTTTACTGTCGAGAACCTGTGGGATCCGAAAAGAGAGGACAGGCGACCACAGATCAGCTGCAGCAGAGACTGAAACATGCCAAATCGGTAGAAGCTAATGCCTGTCAATTAAGGGAGGTCATCCCGCTGGCCTGGGGCCTAACCCTTAAAAGGGGACCGTCAGTTCAAAAAAACGACTGGGTGGCCAAATTCGCAGACCAAACCTGACCTCATGTAGTTTACAGAGTTAAACGAATTATGGACAGCCGCTGTGAGTTGGAGGCCTACCAATCCCAAATTCGGGATGCCAGGTTCTTCCAAATAGTTAGGACTGACGACCTAGATATCACTAACGATTGGGGAGCGCTTATGCAAGTAAGGGTGGTGGGTGACAGCGAAAATGGATACCACGTCTACGAACCGTCCACACCGGTGGCGAGGCTACAGTTCGACCCGGACGAATGGGGCCTGGGCGCAAACCTATGAACTTCTGGGAATATACGGTGAAAGGGGCCTATCGAGCCTCATGCCCGGATCTGCCCCTTGACCAAATCATAACTTACAGATTGGAAAGGGACCCGCCGCTGGAGGTGCAACTGACGCACAATCTGTCGTGGGTCAACTATTCAAAGATTATGCCAACAAACTTTAGGTCTCGTTAATGGCAGATGCTACACCGATGCCTCCCCACCCCCGACTGGTTGGTGTCAAGGACGAACTTGGAACAGAAGGGACTGCTGTCCCCCATTTGCTCTTACTGTGGCAGAGCAACGCCGTCGGCCAGAGCAGCACTGGAACACTGCCTGTTGGCATGCCCAATGGTCACCCAGATATGGCGATGGTGGGATGCGGCGTTCCACTTCCTCACAGGCTATCACATCCCTTGGGACTTGGGTCTTCTCCTACTTGGCAAAAACCAGCAGTTGCTGGTTCGGTGGCCTCACTATGCTGCCAACCTCTTCACCTACATGCGCCTCTTCGTGTTGATGCTCACATGGCGAGCTAGGTGCGCCTTCAAAAGAACGGACCATCAGTTTGGCCTGCAGCAAGCGCAGCAGGCGGTGGAGGATGAAATCAGAGCCCGAACGCATGAAGCATGGAAAGAAATGAAACAGGTGTGCCAAGAGGAAAAGGAACAGGCTGCCAAGGAAACAATAATTTTGACTTACCGCCAGCTATGGCAGGATCCTAACATCAGATTCTCGGAACTGACGGACATCCTGGACATCCGATGGAAACCGTGGAGGTCCACAGAAGCAACCTGGGAGAGGAGACCACTCAACTCTTTCGAGGTCCCCTACCTCCCCACGAACTTCGTGCTTGTATCAGACAGTTCCCCGACCCCCCCCAGCGCCTCCCTCCCTTCCCCTGCTCTGGCCCTCCCCATCCTCCCTCCCGGTTCCCTCCCTCATCCCTGATGCCCCCCCCATTATGGGTCGACCATAATCTGGCGAGCTGCTCATAGAAGACGACGACAACACATAGCAGGACTGTGACACGTGGTGGTCAGCATATTACGACGGAATGGGTCAATCGACTGATGGAATGGTGTGGGCTAAGTAGTCATTACCCCGGGACTGTGAGTGGTTCACTGGCCACCGCAAACGACAACGGGACTGGGAGTGGTTCACTGGGCACCGCAAATGACAACGCTATGGACCTGACAGGGGTCTATGCACTGTTGTGCCGTGCTACAGCCCGGGGGAGTTGCAGATTGCAAACGGTGGCCTCTGGTCGTCATACATTTAGGCTCAGAACCAAAACCTCGGTTTTAACTAACCACAAGGTTTTATAAGTTGTTCTCTATGTTGGTTATAAGTGACTAGGGGCCTTGAGATATCAGGCCAACATAACAACTCTGATTTCTGGCTCCCTGTTCTGAAATGTTAAGGGACGCTGGACCCGGTTTCCAGCAGGTGCAGCTCCCCACCAATGGAACGGAGCCATTCGCAAACAGCAGGTGTAGAGGGGGTGTCTGCTCTTACCAGCACCCCCCCTACGCTCGAA
>BFEA01000055.1:787430-798700 GCA_003427395.1 Chara braunii
CACGCGCACGCACACACACACACACACACACACACATACACACACACACACACACAATCAATCAATCAATCAACCAATCAACCAATCAATCAATCAATCAATCAATCAATCAATCAATCAATCAATCAATCAATCAATCAATAAAACAAATCAAGATCCTATCGATTCGATAGGATCTTGATTTGTTTTATTGATTGATTGATTGATTGATTGATTGATTGATTGATTGATTGATTGATTGATTGATTTGATTGATTGACCCCGGGTGTGCATGGGTCGAACCCGCATTTTTTTTTTTTTACTTTTTTTTTTTTAATTGATTGATTGATTGATTGGTTGATTGATTGGTTGGTGGGGAAGGGGTCGCCCTTCCACCCCGTGCACACACAGACACACATACACACACATAGTGTCACGCGCGAGCACACACACATACACACACACATACACACACACACACACACACACATACACACACACACACACACACACACACACACACGTACACACGCACACAAACGCGCGCGGGTCGAACCCGCTGTTTCATTTTTATTACCTTTTTTTTTTTCTTTGATTGATTGATTGATTGATTGATTGATTGGTGGGGAAGGGGTCGCCCTTCCCCCCAGCACATGCACACATACACACACACACACACACACACATGAAAAATAAAAATTTTCCTATTTTTTAATTATGTTTCTTTTGATTCAAATACTTGTTTTTTGGTTTTCTATTTTTTAAAAACGAAAACACACTCCATAATCCAAAACAAAAAATATATGCTTGTAGGTATCTTCAAACCCTACAACCCCCTTTTTTTTTTTTGTATTTATTTCATAGAAAAAAAAATGTTCCAAAATCGGGACCGCGGCCCTCGTCCAGCCGACCTCGGCGGTCGGGATCCAGACCGCGGACCGAGATTGACCCCGCGGTCATGACCGCGGGGGATTCATAGTCGACAGTCCCATCCTCTTCGATGGTCAGGGAGTAAGTAACGGGAGGACTGTCAGTGGAGGGAAGTGGTGGGAAGGTAGGCGTCAGTCGAGAAGCAATGTCAGGAGGAGGGAGGGGAAAAGAGGAACATGGGGATAAGGTGAATCGGGAGGAGAGGGAAACACCTGAGAGAGGACAACTATTGCAAAATCTGACGCATCGGTGGTGACGATAAAAGGACGATTAAAATCGGGGAGGCGAAGAACCGGTGCACAAGTCACCGTCTTCTTTAGGGCGAGAAAGACGTCCTCGCACAGGGTGTCCAAGACCACGGCGGGTTCTTCCGGAGGAGGGTGGAGGTAAGGACGTAGGAATACCTAGCGTATCCCTAGATAAAATTACTATAGTAGCTAGTGAGGTCTAGGAAACTGCGAAGCTGCTTGACAGATGTGGGGACAGGCCACTCTACAATAACAGTGATCTTCGCGTCGTCCATGTGGAGACCCTGGTCAGACATGTGGTGTCCTAGGAAGTCCATTTGCTCTGGGCAAAGCGACACTTACTAAGTTTGGCATAAAAGCCATGCTTGCGTAAGCATTGGTGGACATCGCAGAGGTATCTGAGATGGTCTTCTAAGGTACGACTATAGACTAAAATATCGTCCATGTATACAAGAACGTATTATTCAAGGATGTACCTGAAGATGTCGTTCATCACCGTCTGGAAGGTGGCGGGTGCATTGGTGAGACCGAATGGCATCACTGTGAACTCATAGTGGTCGAAGCGCGACCGAAAGACGGTCTTCAGCTGGTCCTCTGTGGCTACGCGAATCTGGTGGTAACCGCTACGAAGGTCGATCTTCGTGAAAAAGCGGTTGTGTGCCAAATGGTCAAACAACTCATCCACGTGAGGCATAGGATAGTTGTTCTTAACCGTGTAACGGTTAAGACCGCAATTGTCAATGCAGAGGCGAAGACTTCCGTCCGCTTTACAGCAAAGAGGACGGGTGCACCCCAAAGGGAGTTACTGAGTTTAATGAAACCCAGTGGAAGGAGCTCCTCAAGTTGACGCTTGAGTCCCGTCGCGTCTGGAGTCGAGAGTCAGTAAGGTGCCTGATGATGGACACGATAGTTAGAAATGAGCTGGATAGAATGCTCAACACCGCGCATGGGAGGGATCCCGCTATATAAAAAATACGGAGGAAAAACGTCGCGGTACTCTCGAATCAAATCGCGAATGGCGGACTCTAAGTTAGTCGTGAACCGCATGAGTTCCTCAACGTCTGCGTCGGCATGAGATGTATGGGTGGACTCGGCAGTGAACGGCGAAGGGACCTGGGATGTCGAGGGGGTATCCGCAGGCTAACGGGTGGATGTGGAGATGGGAGCCGAGAAGATGGAGGAAGGGTCAGGGGGATCGGGCTCCAATGAGATGAGTTCAACCTCTGGACAGAGTGGATCGTAGCGAAGAAGACCCATGATGTTCACTTAGTAGAACATGACGCCCTCCTGTTGTATGAAGTGAGCAAACTTAGGAGGAGAAGTGAAGGCGATGTCTAGGTGGGACTCAGAGGGACGAGATTTATGGGGAGGTAGGTCTGGAGGGTTGTCGCCTGTGGTTCCAATGAAGGGGAATCGATGGGTTTGACCACACTTCATTTTGAGGACGAGTGTCTTAGTCGCCCATTCGGCCTCTGTGCCACAGAACCGTCGAGACCAGGGAGTGCCAAGGATAAAGTCGTACCCAGTCTCCAGCACGGTAGCGTCCAGGCGCCTGGGTACTGGTTGGAGAGTGAGGGAGAAGTGGAGATCAGGGACCGTCTGATCGAAGAAGCGCTGCGTCTTGTTATCCCCGAGGGTAATGGAGATAGGAGAGCAAGACCCGCAGGGAGCTAGGCGATTTTCCTCCACCACGTGAGGGTGAACAAGTCTCCCTGCGAGCCAGAGTCCCATAAAATGCGGTACACCCTCGTAGATGTCCCCAGGCGAATAGGGATAATGGGGAGGGTGCGATCAGGGTCAAAGAGCAGAGCGAGAAGACGACGCAGAACGTTTATGTGTCTCGTGAATCGCTCCTGGCGAGCCTGAAGGATGCTCAAATCTAGGAGAGATGACACAACGTCATCACGAGTCACCAGTCAAGCACTACAACGAGCTCTGCGAATGGCACGACGCATTGGAAGTCTCGGAGGGGAAAGACTAGATGCGGCGGTTTGCTGTGGGGCAGATGGTACCTCGACAGACAGTGGGGCAGAGGGAACTGCGTCTGTCGTGTCCTGAGGATCCTCTGGGTGCGTAGCCAAAGGGGCAAATCGAGACTCAGTGGTCGGGAAGCCGGCTATGTGCAAGTCCTCAATGGTACACTGCACCGTGGCTAGCTGGGTGGGGCTGGCCGGGCGGGGCCAGGGGGGGACTAAGATCGGTGCTGACGAGAACAGCGTAGCGCCGATTGAGGGCGACATGGTGTGGACACCGTGAGGATGTGTGTCCATGCTGGCGACAACGAAGGCAGCCGTGACAGGCCTCGAGGGCAGCACGCTCCTCAGGAGATAGAGCTCCGCGAGGAGGAACAAAACCCTACGGGAGGTCTATCTGAGGAACCGTTATCGTGCGGGCGTCAGCCTGTGCAACCCGACTGTGCGTACGACTCATGGCGGACATGTCCATCTGCAAGCGCTCGGCCACCGAGACAGTGTCGTCATCCAAGTGATACTGGATGACGTCTCGGAGCTCGATGTCCTCGGGGGCATTCCCAAGGGTCGGCCAAGGCGTCCTCGCTGTACTCCAGAGAACTGTAGCGCCGAGAGAACGACGCTCCAAGTCGAGTTGGTCGGCGAAAGCGGCCGGCGAAGGAGGATCAACCGCGAGTAGCACCGCATGACTGGGTGGCGGCGGCGGTGGATCGCGAAGAAGATGGGGTGTCGCCGAAGTGACTCCTCATCTTTTGGTACTATCGAGCAGCCTCGTAGACCTGCTCTGAGGAGGCGAAGCTCTATCGCCAGAGCTCGATGCGGTAGTCAGTCAGTAGACTGACTACGGACCTGTTGGTCAAAAGGAACTCAGGTAGAAGTGCCTCATCGCAAATGAGACGGGCATCCTGAAACACTCTAATGTGACGCTCAAGATCGGCTGGTGTGGAGGACCCGCACCACTCCGTCTAGGTGACCCGATCTAAGGCGTCAGTCGCATCGTGGAGAGTGTCGTGGCGGTCATGGAGGAACGCGGTGAAATCCGCGAGAGTAGGAGCCTCACCTGCGCAAGTACGATGGGAATAATAGTTCTCCCACGCGGAGAACGCGCTGGCTCGCAATTTAGTTGCGAGCGAGGAGCACCACAACATCGGGCTAGTGTAAGTCAACGTCAGCGCACGTGTGGCAGCCTGCAACCAGTGCGACACACGCATTGTGCCATCGAAGTCGGGTATGTCCGACAGCCGCACAAGGGTGGGACCGTTGTGCTGACGACGAGGGGAGAGAGGTCGAGGGGCTTGCACTGCGGCGACAAATGTCGAGGCCGGTGCAGTTGTGGAAGTGGTAGCAGGCTGAGAGTCGGGGCTGCTGGTGGAAGGTCTAGCAGACGTGGAGGCAACAACCGCAGTCGACTGTGACAGAGTAGCGAGGTAGTAGGGTAGAGGGGGGGGAGCCGGTCGAGGGAAACGAGTCGGCAAGACATAGGTGGGAGGGGCGGTATAGGAAGAAGAAGGGTGAGCAACATGTGAAGGGTGAGGCTGTCTCAGGGAGAGAATCTCCGCCTAGAGTTGAGCCACAGTAGCCTGTAGGGTAGCCACTCGTTGGGTGCATAGGGTCGGAGGTGGAGGAGGCGGAGAGAGTACCCTAGCGGGAGGAGGGAGAACTCCGGGCTGTAGTGCAGCGACCGGTGCATGAAGCTGGGAAGCAACACCGGGGTGGGTAGATGGAATTGTCTCGCCAGATGCCGGTATCTGGGCGACAGCACATGCGGCAGTGGCCGAAGCAGCAAGGGCAGCGGGAGGGGGGGGGGCCAATGGATGTGCCGCAACAGACGGTATGGTCTGAGCGGCAGCAGCACTCACCAATGCGGAGGGGGAGTGTTGGGCCTGGCCCGCGGAGGAGGACGAACCACCACGTCTCCGTCCTTGGAGTCGTGGAGATCCGGACTCAGAGCCAGTAAGGGATGGGGTCTGAGAGCGGTGGGGAGAGCGATGAGGAGAAACCTTGAGTCGGTGAACTTCAAGGGCAAGCGCATTAACTTTCCTCTCTAGGGGTGTAAGCACATCGAGTCGCGCGTGCAGAGGTGCAAGGAGAGGCGCAAGAACAACGCGAAGGTCCGTGGGGTCCACAAAGGGCCGACCCTGGACCGTCGGGTGGGTGAACGCCTGAGAGGTGGATGGCGCCGCGACGATCTCCTCAGCTATAGCCCTGTCCGTGGGCAGTAAAGGAAGAGAGGTATACATTCTGGGAGGTGGGGGGAGAGATGGGTTGTGGTATGGGGACAGAAAACCACCGGTGAGAGGGAGGGGACCGCGAGAGTGGGGTGGCTGGTCGTAGGTCGGCTCGCCCCGTGACCAGCGGGTCGCGCCTGAGATGGTGGCACGAATCCGGCCAAGGGGAGAGGAGGCGTTCGGATCCAAGGTGCCCGACGGGAGGAGGCAGGGGAGCAGGGGGGTTAGGAGAACCCTAAACCCTATAAAAACACTAAGAAAACCCTAACCGGGTTCGGGTGGTTAGGGGAGGGTAGTGGCGACCTAATCAAGAAAAAGAAAAAAAAAACCATGGAGAGGAGGGGGAGAGAAAATAAAATAAACAGTGAAATTTCGAGATTAAAAAAAAAAAAAAAGATAATAAAAATAAAGAAAAAAAGAAATAAACAAAAAGTGAGAAGATAACACATACTTATTTTTTTAGAATTTTTGGCAGCATTTTCCTACCCCAACGGGGTCACAAAGGTGTAAAGAAGAAGGAGAGACTAAGAGAAGCACACTAAGTTTTACAATGCCGCAAATGATAATTTTCATAAAAATAAATTAATAAGTAGATGAGGGGTTGAAAAAAAACTAAGTGCTGTTTTTTTTCAAAAACTTTGGCAGGATTTCTTTACCCCTATGGGGTCGAAGTGTGTCGTCAAGAAGAAAGACCATGTAAAATTAGAAAATTTTGCCAGCACTTCGCTACCCCCAAGGGGTCAAAATATGATTAAAAAGACTAAGTGAAAGAAAAGAAAAAAAAAAGCAAATTTCGGCAGCACTTTGTTACCCCCACGGGGTCAAAATGTGTGTCAAAAGCAAGAATGACTAACTCCTAATCAGATTTGAGGGTATTGCAAAGAAATTCAAATTTTAAGAATAAATAATAAAAAAATAAAATAAAATAAATCAGAAAATGAGAAAAGAAGGTGGGGAATAAGATAGTTCGAATTTTTAGAAAATGAGGAAATATAAATCAAAAGAAAGATAAAAAGAAGAAAAACATACAATTTTCAAAGTTGGTGGAAAGGGGGATGAAAAAGTAAAAAGAAAAGAGAGAAATAGGTAAGGAAGAGAAAAAAAGCAAAAGGGGAGATGGGGGAAATAATCGGGTTGTAGTTAGGGAGGAGAAGAAGGAGAGGAAGGTGGTAGAATGGGAGAGAAGGATACAGAAAAGATGAAGAGGAGTAGATAAGATTAGTAGAAGATGGTGAGTTGGGAGGAGAGAAGAGAAAAACGTTGTAGAAGATGAGTGAAGAGGGAGGTAGGAGGAGAGAGTAGTGGTAGGGTTAGAAAAGATGATTACATGATTGGGGGGTGGGGGGGAGAAAAAGGGTTAGGGGAGAGGTAAATAGTTGTTGTGACAATTCCTCAATAGCAGCAAACCACAATATTAGCTCATACTGTGGCTTTGACCAGTGTGTTAAGGCGGGGGAGTAGGGGGGTTAGGAGAACCCTAAACCTTAGAAAAACACTAAGAAAACCCTAACCGGGCTTAAGTGGTTAGGGAAGGTTAGCGGCGACCTAATCAAGAAAAGAAAAGAAAAACCATGGAGGGGAGGGGGAGAGAAAATAAAATAAACAATGAAATTTCGAGATAAAAATAAAAATAAATAAATAATAGAAATAAAGAAAGAAAGAAATAAGAGAAATAATAGTTATTTTTTTAGAATTTTTGGATGATTTTTCCTACCCCAACGGGGTCACAAAGGTGTAAAGAGGAAGGAGAGACTAAGAGAAACACACCAAGTTTTACAATGCCGCAAATGATAATTTTTAGAAAAATAAATAAATAAGTAGATGAGGGGTTGAAGAGAAACTAAGTGCTGTTTTTTTTCAAAAACTTTAGCAGCATTTCGTTACCCCTATGGGGTCGACGTGTGCCATCAAAAAGAAAGACTAAGTAAAATTAGAAAATTTTGCCACCACTTCGCTACCCCCAAGGGGTCAAAATGTGCTGAAAAATACTGAATGAAAGAAAAGAAAAAAAAATAAAAAATTTCGGCAGCACTTCGTTACCCCCACGGGGTCAAAATGTGCGCCTCAAGCAAGAATGACTAACTCCTAATCAGATTTGAGGGTATCGCAAAAAAAATCGAATTTTCAGAAGAAAAAAAAAAAAAACAGAAAATGAGAAAAAAAGGTGGGGACTCTGGGGAATAAGATAATTCGAATTTTTGAAAAAGGAGGAAATATAAATCAAAAGAAAGATAAAAAGAAGAAAAACATAAAATTTTCAAAGTTTGAGGGGAGGGGGGATGAAAAAGTAAAAAGAAAAGAGAGGAATAAGTCAGAAAGAGAAAAAGAGTGAAGGGGGAGATGGGGGAAATGATGGGGTTGTAGTTAGGGAGGGGAAGAAGGAGAGGAGGGTGATAGAATGGGAGAGAAGGATACAGAAAAGGTGGAGAGGAGTAGATGAGATTAGTAGAAGATGGTGAGTGGGGAGGAAAGGAGAGAAAAAGGTTGTGGAAGATGAGTGAAGAGGTAGGTAGGAGGGGAGAGTAGTGGTAGGGTTAGAAAAGATTATTAGATGATGGGGGGGGGAAAGAGAAAAGGGGTTGGGAAAGAGTAGGTTAGTGGGTAGGATGATGATACCTAGCTCTTGGTTGGCCAAGAGCAGAGCACTACCAAGATGCACAGGATCTTGGCCTTCAAGATGCTGCTGGCCTGATGCCACTGCAAAAAAAATAATTTATGGGGTGGCCTGAGATCTTGATCAGCCACCCAGATGGCATTGTAGTGCAGCCCCCTCCCTAGCCAGGGGGGTCTTCAAGATCCACAGCAAGCTGCCACGTGGCATTGAAGAGAGGCAGCGCACAACCACGTGCGCAGGCGGCAGTACCCACTGCCCGGCACGGGGGGGGGGGACGCAAATACTTGTCTTCCCGCACGCTGCTCGCTGCTCACTGACGGGGGGGGAAGGGGTAAATAGTTGTTGCGACACTTCTTCAATAGCAGCAAGCCACAATATTATCTCATACTGTGGCTTTGGCCAGTGTGTTAAGACACTGGTCACGCACGCGCATGGGCAGCAGCTGCCCAGGTCCAAACCCTGGCAGTTGCAACATCTCGGATATTAAATAATATAATCTGAGAGCGGGGCGGGGCGGGGCAGTGGTCCAGCGTGGGCGCGTGGCGCTCGCATATGCGGCGGCCTTGCCCTTGGCGCTTGCGCGCACATGTAGTGACAACAACTCCTTTTTTAGGCGCGTGTCAGCCTTTGCACGCTCCCTTTTTCGCCATGATTTCGCTGTTTTACCCCTGCAAAACCGTGAAAATCCCACTGTCAGGATTACACCGATTTCTACCTGCTACGGGAGGGTGGGCAGGTTAGGGCAAGGACCGTTCCCGCTCTGATACCAATATGCCGAACCCGCCAGGATGGCAGTCCGTCAGGATGGAGAAGAAGGGTTGACGAAGGAGGAGGTAGAGATAGAGCTGGGAGGGACAGCGCAACTCCGACGCAGACTCAACACGCACGTACTCAAAAATGTGCACAAGTGAAGAATCACGAAATACAGACTGCAGCAAGGGTATTACCCCATCGGACAGGACTGGACTAGCCTGGTACCGACCGTGCCACCGTGGTACCGGGCATGATTGGACTGGACTGAAACAATACACGACCTATGGGATCAGGCCACGACCTGGTCCCACAGGCCGAACTGGCAAATAGCCGAATAGGCTTCGGCTGTAGGCCAGGGCAGATAGAGGCCCGTTGCAGAGCACCACCGACAAAAATCTTTAACAAGGGGGCATCAGAAGAAGACCGCATACATTCATCATAAATCCATCACTTCAATCCGAAATGAGCAAGAGAAGAGGGTCTTGCATTTCACGAAGGAACCATTCTCGACGCTTCCGTTTCAACGAATATCGCCCAACATCGACCGACGAGATCTCGACAACAAAAAAGCGAGACGATACATCCATAGAGGAGGAGAGAGAGAGACAGAGATATACATTTGCCCGATGCTGGAAGGAAAAGTTAGCATCCCGCTATACAACTTAACGCGAACAATGACAAGAAGAAGAACATGAACACAAGGTGCAATGCCTTTCGCTCTAAGCGACCCAATCAATCATCAACAAACTGTCATTTCATCAAAATGAACATCTTTTATTTTTTGAACAAAACTGAAACCGAGTTTTTTTACCGAAAACTCGTCAAAATTTTTTGTTCCTGAGGGTTCGGCGTTTGTAAAACACTAAAATGTTAGACCCCTGGCTAAACATGGACCTAGCTTGAGACTAGGGACATCCAGGCAGGACTGTTTGGATCAGGCTGGATGTCCCTAGTCTGAAGCGAGGTCCATGTACAGCCAGGGGGTCCAGCGTTTTACAAACGCCGGACCCTCATGTCCATTTTGGAGTCCGTCGCAGTGATCTAGCGCCCAATCCTGTAAAAGTTACAGTCGACTCCTCAGGATTTTCCGACTCACAAATCACCACCTCATTTATCCACTACTCCACCAGAGTTGACCGATGTGTTGCAAGAGAGCAAAAACGATGCGCTTGCGAGATTTATAGTTGCGAAGGAGGAGAAAGAGAATATGAAGAAACGATTGAGGAGGGAGGAAATAAGAAAGAGGGAAACGCACGGAAGGGCCATGTCGATCCCCGTGGAGTACTTTGTAGCCAATCGGGTTGCAGTGTGAGGAGTTAGTCGTCTGACTTCTACGATTACTTGGGAGATCCTCGGGGCTTCATGCATATAGACGAAGCGAGAAAGGAGGTTACGAAAAACAGAGTGGAACAAGGTCAAGATTCAACGGATTATGAAGCGAGAAGAAAGAAAGAGTGTGAAGAGAGGGAGAAGAAGACAGTTATGACTTGATGTTAATGGCCCGAAAAATGAGGTTGGGCAATCGAGGAAAAATTGTTTGTAGGAGCACATCGCATAAAGATGCACACGCCCAAAACTGAAAAATACACCAAACTAGTAAAATGAAATGTCAGTCAAGTTGTGCACAATTTTTGAAACCAAACTGAAATTGAAAACTTCGAATTCGAAGAAAATTTCAGTGCGAAATCCAAAAAGTTCATGTGCAAAATATGAAAAGCACACCTATTTCCGTTTTTCAATCCAACTGCAAAAATTTCACAGGGCTTTCAGGGACATCTTCAAAAATGCATATGCACAAAGGAAGGATTCATTGCCCAGTATCTAGTGTCATCACTTGGTACAGGGACGGCCCCTCCGTACTACCGTACGACCGTACGTACGGGCCCTAAGCGCTCGTACGGCCCGTACCTACGAACTTCGGGGCCCCCGTACGTGGCCTTCCAGGGGGATGTTGAGGGGGTGAATAGGCTTGGGGGAGGGGGGGGCGGGGGGTACCCCACAATTAATTAAAAAAAAAAGTCCAGGACTTTGGGTGTAAAAAAAAAGAAAAAAAGAAAAAAAAAAATTCGTTGATTAATTAATTGGTTGATTGATTGATTGATTGATTGATTGATTGATTGATTGATTGATTGATTGATTAATTGATTGATTGATCGATTCGTTGGTTGCTGCGTAGCATGGCGAACGTGTTTGCACCCCTTCACGTTCTCGCTAACGTATTCGCGCGTTCGCACGAACAGCTCGCGAACATGTTCGGACAAACATAATTTTTTTTCCTGTAAAAAAATAATAACAATAAGAAACAAATTTTGGTTTTTGATTTTTAACTCATGATTCCATAGGAATTTGAATATGACTCCAGGGCAAACGTTGCTTGTATTATTATTTTACATAACATATATTTTTTAAAGATTTTTCTAAGAACGTCTTTGTTTTTTTGTTTCAACAGAACAAAAAACAAAGCGGTGCATCCCCTCCATGCGCGTGTGTGTGTATGTGTATGTGTGTGTGTGTGTATGTGTGTGTGTGTGTATGTGTGTGTGTGTGT
>BFEA01000055.1:839587-873290 GCA_003427395.1 Chara braunii
TACTAATTCAGAGAGTTAGACAGAATTTGACTTCCCAGAATTAGAGATTAATTTTGCTTTCATATCTGACTTAGTATAAATCTGGGAAGTCTCCCTTTCTAGAGGGAGTGCTACCCTAATTTTTACTAATTCAGAGAGTTAGACAAAATTTGACTTCCGAGGAGTTAGAGATTATTTCTGCTCCCATATCTGGGCTTATATAAATTATGAAAAGACACTTTTCTTACAGCAAGCGCTGCCAAAATTTTCTTAGTTTAGAGGAGATAGATTATATTTTGACAGATGATCCAGGCGATCCACCCAGAATAGAGGAGACTTTGTAGTTGGTCTACCTTCAGCTTAAGCACTAACTTAAAAATAGACTTAGGTTTAGCTTATAAGGAAGTTTTGAGTGAGGATGTATTATGAAGTTGTATTCTCCATACGCTTATGATCTTAGCTTGGGGATTGGTCTGCCATGTGTTACAGGTCCTTTTTGATCTTTTGATCCAAGTTCAGGGCTAGATCCAGCTTGATCCCTTGAGGATCACTTACTGTTATCACTTATACAAGGTCGGTTGCCGATTCGTCGGTCTACGACTCAATTTCAACTCTCCCTCTACACTCAACCTAAAAGGCTTTAGCCCCGGTGATTTCGTTGTTTTATTAAGGTTTCACCCGGACTTTTATTGAATGGTCATTTAACAAAGGTGCTGAGTATTTAATTAAGGTTGGTTGGACAGGAGGTTTGGGGCTTGCACGGCTAAAGCAAAGGGTATGAGTGTCGAAGGTGGTTGGGGTTGACTTCGTGTAGTGTGTGGGCTGTTGATTTGGTTCGTTGATGTGATGGCAGGTATATATGTTGTGAAGCAGATACTGGATTTGRTTGCSTACGATCRCACATATACGTATTATTGTGAGAAACCCCAGTGAAACCGTGAAAAGTGATCGTCACATACTAAACCCTTATATATGTATACATGGGTATACTTGGGATGAATGTTTGCATAGATTAAAGAGCCCCACATTAGAACCCTACTCAGAAGCTGAGACTGAGGGGCTTAGGGGAGGTCTCTCCTTTTATTCTTGTCTCTTGCTTTTTCAAGATTTTTCTTGGTCGGACATTTGGTCTTGGGCCGGGATTCGAGGTCCTTGTCCAGGACATCCCAAGCCCTAGGCGCTGCAGGGGAGGGGTTTTCCCCTCGCGAAGAGCCTATTTGATTTGCCTACCGTGACACTTAGGTCGAGAGCCTTAGGTGCCTCGGCGGCTGCACGACTATTCCTTCAGCCGTGCAATATCGTGAAAGGCTAGGCTCTCACGACACTTCAAGTCTGACACTTGAGTGTCATAAGCGGTACTCGAATCCACGAGGGACCGCTTGATTATGGGCACTACAAAGTACGCCATCGATGCGACTGATTGTGTACTCCTGCATTGCAAGTCGATATGAATATGCCCTGCGTCCACGCGGTTTTATACTAAGTTCAACGCGGGACGCTTATCCGATTTCCGCATTGGAGAGTTACGGGTTGGCTACCGAGGGGCTAGGAGCGTTGTCGCGTTGTTGGTATTGTGTCGTTTTGTACATATATTGTTTTATGTGTATGAGTGTTCGTAAAGTGGAGTGTGCGTGGTGTGTGGGATGCGTCCTAGTTGACCGACGATGAGTCGCGCTTGGGACCTCAGCCCCCCCAAGATGTCGGTTCACGTGCGGGTCCAATAGAGGCGTATTACGGCGCGTACCCCCTATGCTACAGCGAACGAAAAACACCCTCGGCTGGTCCACCTCTGCGATTGCAACTGATTATCTTTCGCACTGTGGACTGGTAGCTCGACGGGGATACGCCCACCGAAGGGAGGTGACAGCTCCCGTAAGGTGTAGGTAAGTCGTGCCTCGCGTGGGCCCTATTCTGTCGTAGGGGCTCGCGAGAGGTATGGCTGGCGCACCCGGCGGGAGCGGCTTGTGAAAGCTCCATGTATATTGCGACGAAGGGTTAAAAAAACCAACTCCTGCGTGACGCGGCCAGGAGGGTCCCGCGCTGCCCCCGTGCGGTGCCGGACCGATGCGCCCGACAGCGACAAAAGTTGTTCTACCTCCCCTTTAAATTCCAACCCGTTATCCGCCATCCGTGTTTAGGGTGGGTATTGAGAAATTGATCGATACAAGCGGCTATCTCAGAGGCCTTACGTATCCTGCAAGGGTAAACCTTTATCCACTTCGCAAAACGATCAATTAATACTAAAAAAATTAAAAACTCACAGTGGTTATCCCCATCAGGCATCTGACACGTCAATATTCGTAGTATTCATGCTGATAGGTTGGAAATAGCGCTCTATCTTTGTTGGCACGATTGCATTCGGCGCTTGTATAGGCGCTTTAGGCAATTTTTGACCATGACCTTGACATCTTTGCGAATACTAGAGAACCGTTTTTTTCTGTTCGATAGTTACCTGAGTGACACATACTGTGTAATGAGCGGCCTGCTCCTAATTAGTAGATCGGATCCAATTGTACTGTTGGAAAAGGTGGGGAAACAGAAGAATAATCAAGTTGAACCATAATGATCCCGATTTGTCAAATTTGCGCTTCTCTACGTGGTTGTTTTTTCAGCGGTAATCTCGAGATTTCTCAGTAACACGACGTATATCCTCCTTTTTGTAGGCATTCAAGAATTTGCAAGCTAATTCGGATAATAAAATTTTATCTGTCAAGACTTCAGACCGTCGGTATTTTTCGTCGTATTCGGGGTTGTTAGTCATAGCGGCTTAGAACCTAGCTTCCGTAGAAAGCTTCTCTCTCCTACACAACGAGCGTTCCCAGGTGGATGCACGCCCCGTGCGCATGATTGACAAACTTACAGCAATCTACCTAGTCAGGAAAACCATTGTCTGTGGGATAGAAGTCCACATCATGGATACGTCACACGTGGAATACATATGCAGATAAAGAAGTATTTACCAGGGATTTTAGCAAAGGAGAAGGTGCACGAGAATTTGGAGGGGGTGGGGAAGGCAGAGACTAAGAGGATGAAGAGGAGGGGACAGTCATAGCTTATGCCATGATTTATTAACCCTTCTGCAAAATCTTCACCTCCGAGTCTTCATATGCAGGCTCGTTATTAGGCTTTGGATCATTCCTGGACCACTGTATCACTTCTTCACTGGCAGGCACCTTAGATGCCGACTGGAGACGTGTCAACCCGTAAGTTTTTTCGTCTCTTGTGCTTTTAATGCCGTATGTCAAAGTTCATGCTCTGGAACATAGTTGTCCATCATTCCACAATACCCAAGTAATCCTTTGATTTCTTTGGGCTAGAAGAGGTTCGTGGTCTGTAAAGATAGTGAATTTTTGACCATACAAAGCATTCTCCAGTAGGGGCCAAGTAGTGCGACTTGCAAGCTGGTATTGTTTTCGAGGCGTATTCCACCATGAGTTTCAACCCGTCCGGTCCCAGCTGTGCCAAAATCGTTCTTTATCTCCTCTAATTACCAGTCCGTGATAAGAATGACCTCATCAGAATGAGGGTCGAAATCAGGGTGGCCTTCAGTTCTCGAGCCGCCTCGTACTACGGTGTCCAAATCAACAGTTGTTCTTTCTTTAGGTCCTCGAGGTTCGTGAGCGGTCTTACAATAGCTGCAAAGTCCTTCATAAACCTTCAGTAGTATAAAGTCAACCCCCCAAAAACTGTGAATTTGTGTGAGCAGCGTTGTTACCAACACATCTCGAACCGCCATAGTCTTTCCCAGATCTGACACCAGCCCCTTATCAGTGACGATGTGTCATAGGAGAAAATTTTTGACAGGAAAAATTAACACTTGTTGAGAGCAACCCTTGAACCCGACATCCCTTAATGCATACAACATCCATTCAATGTGTTGCACGTGCCCCTCGTACGAGCTCGAATATACCAGAATATCATTCATATACACAATAACACAATAAATAATTATGCTCAGCACCGGCTGCGTTTTTCACATGAAGTTCTAGAAAATTATTTTCATTGCTCACCGAAACGTAGCTAAAGCATTGCAGCAGCCCATCGGGCATTGAATCCATTGGCAAGTTCCTTCCAACAAAGCGACGGTCATCTTTGATTGATCCTCCTTACAAACGAGAAGATAGTGGACTCCACGACGAATATCAAACTTACTAAAAAATTGTATACATCCAATCGCATTCAATCGCATCCAACAACCCATCCGTCAACAAAAGGGATACACATCTTTCACAATAATATCAATCAACCTTAGGTAATCGATGTAGATCAAAATTCCTCCTGTTTTTTTATGAATTATGACACTGGGAAAAAACACGGACCAATCACAGACTACATCCACCTATTAGCTTCAAACGACTTTATTCGCAAAAAAGTTATAAGTTGATGAGGAGGAGAATCGCATACGGTTAATAGGTGTTATGGTTTTAGGCGGATTTTTCACTGAAACTCCCATGTTTCCTGGAGTTGGTGGTGCTTTTGTTGTTTGTTTTCTTATGTGATATGTATGTGCCTTAGGGTATATTTGTATCAGTTTTGATGCATTTGGACTGATAACGAAAAAATTGGCAAAAACACCGAATTCAGAAAAAAACATAGGATTCGTGAAAACCTAAAAAAAAAAATTATTAGGTTTGCACAGAATTTTTTGAAGATTCTGATAGTACATATTTTAGGTCTTCTACATGAACAAAATTTTGTGTACAGTAAATTAACCACAAAAAAGAATAGAGACTTCTCCAGAACCACTTGAAGTGATAAAAAGAAGAAAACGTTTTTTTACATAAAAATACTACCTTGCAAAGCACCATTTGTTCAGGAAACAAAATATCTCAAATTTTAATTTACCTAAAAAAATCATATTTATAGTTTTATAAGGTATATAGCAAGACAAACCTATTGGGGGGTTTCCCAAACACGCACACATGTTCTCCGGTTCATGACTACGTTCGCTTGGATATGTTATATGAGTTTATCTCATACATAGACCTGTGTAGCACACCGAACATGTTCGGGGTTTTTCCGAACGTCCGAACATGTTCGGGTGTTCAGCCGAACGCCACCTGAACGTGTTCAGCCGAACATATTAAAAAAAAAAAAAAAACAATCCTTTTTTTTTTTTTTGAATTTTAACTCGAGTTTGGTTACGAATTTGACCAAACCTCCAAGGCAAAAAATATTTGTATTATTATTGTACATAACATTTGTTTTTCAGATTTTTTGGAGAACCTTTTTTTTTTTTTTTATGTTCGTGTTCGGAGAGTTTCGGCGTTCGTTTGCGTTTGGTCCCGAACGTTCGGTTTCGGTCACCGAACCCGAACACGATGCTATACAGACATAGACGAATATATTTTTATTAAAATATTTTTTATTTTTTTATTTTAAATGGTTGGTTAATAATTTAAAAATATTTTCCAATAAAAAGTTATTTGAATTTCTCTTTTACACAACATATATTTTTTGACAAGGGTTTTACAGTTAACTTTAAAATAGATTTATATTAATTTTTAGATCTTTAAACTAGTTTTCGCAGAGCTTGGTTTTTACCAAACTGTTGAAAAAGACTTATAGTTCTATAAATGAGTATTCAATGAAACTGTTTTTTTTTTATCTTTCGAGTTCGTCTTGTTGTCCTTAAATGTTTTCTTCTTTTAGCTATGTTTTTTGTCAATCTATTCAAAATCACTTATAGTCTTATAACATGCTCTTTGTTGAAAAATATTTTTTTGCACATTTTGCAAATCGCTAGACTTATCCCCCCTTTTTTTGCCTTCTTTATCGAAAAACTGTTTAAAACGCTCTATTTTATGTGTTAAAAGTGACAGTTTGATTTTTACTTTTTCATTTTATAAAAAAGTCAAGTTTTGTAGTTTTATTAACTTTCACGAATTCAGTAATAAAAAAATTGGCAAACTTCAAAAGCTGCTCTGAATAGGGTTTTATCGTACTTATTAGTTCTTTTTTTTTATTTTTGTTTGCCTGATTTTTTTTTTGATGTTTGTATTAGGAGCCTGCATTGTTTGTTCGTGAAAGTTTTGACGACATTGCTTGTGGTGGTGTGGTGAAAACCCCCCATTTTTTTTTTTTTTCATTAACTATCTCTCATGAGAATATCAATAAGGAGTGCAACTAATCGGCGGATAGTTGCCTGTGATAATCTTATGCTCAATCACATTCATCAGTCCAATATCGTAATCGTGAATGCTCAAAGCAGTCGCATACTCATTTAAGATATCCAAGAGGAGTTTTTTTATTTCCTTAGCAAGATGAGATGGAACCAGTATAGGTCAAACAGTACCAAAGATCGTAAACTAAATCTCATTCGATCTAGGGGCTAAGAGATATATAGGTCTCACGTTACAAATGTCGAGCTACTGGTGCAGACAGATAATACTGTTGCAAAAATTTGAGATATTGCTAAACTAATAATCTAAGTTTCTTTGTTCTCGACATCGATTTGCGGATTTGACATTCCAGTGTGTGTGTGTGTATTAATGTGTGTGCGTGCGTATGTGTTTATGTTTGTGTGTGTGTTTGTGTGTGTGTGTGTTTGTGTGTGGGTGTGTGTTTGTGTGTGTGTTTGTGTGTGTGTGTGTGTGTGTGTGTGTGTTCGCGCATGTATGTGTGCGTGTGTGTGTGGAGGAGCGCAATGAGGGGGACTGAGTGTCATTTTTGTCTCGTTTTTATGTTTTTTTTTTTTTAAATACACATGAATTGAAAAAAAAAACAATAAAAAATACGGGGTCGTAGTTCTCCAAAATATCTACAAGATTACATTTTTATTATTTATTTTATTAAAATTTTGCATGCAAAAAAATCTTTGTAAAAAAAAAAAAAAAAACACCACTCATTTCATATTGTTTTTTTTTCGTTTTTTTTCCTTTTATGTTCAAGTTTTTTTTTTTTTTAATATTAAAAAACTTAAAAATTAAAAATTAAAAATATAAGGTTGTAGATCTCAAAAATATCTTGACCTTTTTTTTTCCGTTTTTTTCTAGGAAAAATATTATTCTCGCGCCTACTCAAAACTCACATAAGCGGTTTCGAGAGCGGGGTGAAGCGAAGCTTAAACATTTGTGCTCCGACCCCCCGCTTAATCAGCGTGTTGTCGGAGCAAACATCCTTACAAGGGTATTTTCTCATGATTTTACATTTGATACAGTATCGACGTCGATTATCATGTCAGGGATGGTCTGTAGTAAAAAGTGGGAATCTTTGTTTTGGCATGACACCGTGAGGAAACTTTTTCGACCGCTAAGGCCGAGGTTGCTAGGTGGTTGTACGCAGTAACACGGCGTATCCGATAATCGGTAAGGGTTAGTAGAAATTAATAATCTTCGGCCGCAAGAGCCAAAAGGTTAGAGGGAAAAAAGAAAAGGCCGCGCGGGATGCGACGACCACGATTTAAATCAGTCGAAGGTTCAAGTGGTAAGGCAAAAATAAATTAGAACGAGTTCGGAAGCGTCAAACCGACCAATATAGGAGAACTTCCGGATCGAGCTGCTGTAAACTCCAAAACGGCTGAAAAATTAGTATAACGCTGACCGCATGGTCGGGGCAGCCAAGAGAAACACACTTCCTACCATAATACGTAACGACAACAGGTATGGGGTTGAGGCTTCAGCTCCTCCTCCCATATGTAGAGAGGAAGTCACCTCTCGAGTGGCGACTTCGTGTCCACGCGACCGCCCAAGCAACCTGTGCCTTCGTCCCTTTGCAGAAGGAGACACTGTTGCAAGCTTAGATAAAGTCCGCACAAAGCCTGAAATTTGGCTGCTTGAACTGGTAGAGAGAAGGAGAGGGTCAGATAAGACAGCCAAAACAAACAGAGAACAGACATACAAACAGACCAAACAGACGTAAAGACCGACCAAACAGACATACAAATAGACCAGACAAACAAACAGAAACAGACATATAGACAGACCAGACAAACAAACAGAAACAGTCATACAAACAGACCAGACAAACCAACAGAAACACTGACGAACATACGAACAGAGACAAACAGACTGACTGACTGATTGAGACTGACCGACAGACAGACAGACCGGATGAATGACTGAATGAGACAAACGGACAGGCAAACACAAAGAGGGAGATAGCAGGTGGGGCTCATAAAGATGTAGGCGCGGAGGTGGAAGAAAGAGAAGAAGAGGAAGAAGAAGAAGGAACCCGGGTGCATACAGTTATGCATGGTACTTACTGACTTGACAAAGTGTGACCGGGACATGGTAGCGCTAACTGGAATGGGTAGGACTGGCCACTTGACTACTTGTCTGCAGACTGCATCCTAGGACTCACGAAGGGTGAGTTCCGGATCTCTTCGAAGATTGTTCGTGTGACCCTCCGGTACTGTATCTACTACGACATTAACCTTTCGACACTGTAGCAGCTACGACTCCTACCACTACTCAGACCTACGGTTCGATCTCACACGGGTCAATTGATATTGTACATGGGTGAGGGCAAGGCATAGGGATCGAGCCTGGGAGCTGCTCTGCTACCGTAAAGTTGAAAACCATTTCAACTGTATCACTATTAGGGAAAGTGAGGTAGAGAGAAAGAGAGAAAGAGGAAAGGTTGATGATTCGAGGGCATGTACCAAGGGTCGACATCACCATATACTTTGGTTCTACCGCTGATGTCAACCAGATGCATTGTCAATTCGTAGGCTGCTTGTTGTTGTGAGATTGTGGTCTAGGTACTGAGCGCCAAGTAGGGGAAGGGCTCTCAGTACATATGTTGGGGGTGACGAGAGCATGTTGTTACTGACATTCGGATTCATAGCTTTGGTTCTCTGTTGATGGAATGACAATGCATTACTGCTTTCCAGACAGTGTCGGACTTCCTGATTTTCAATATGACTCTGCACTCCGGGATTTGTCATTTCGCCATTGCATTGCATTACTGCTACCGTATTAGTAGTATTGGTATTATTATTTTTATTATTATTAATATTATTATTTTGTTATTATTCTTATTTTTATTATGATTATGATTGTTATTATTATTATTATTATTGAGTTGTACTAGTGACATTGCTGCTAATTGTGGCGCCAACAAACCTCGTGCCCGCGAAAGACCCTAACCTCAGCAATTTCCAAACAGGGTCTCAGAAAGTGTTGCGCGCCGATTGGTTGAAGTGCAACCTAGGCCTCACCCCGGGGGTTCTCCCGGAAGAAGCAGTTGGGCAGATGGTGGCACTCTGGGCACACACTGCGAGAGGCCGACACATTACGAAGTAGCCACGGGCCACTAGGAATGCAGCATTGGCATTGCATCCGCGCGCAGACACTGAGGGGCGAGGGTTGCAACCGAACAGCGGGACGCTATGGCTAGGCATACGGGGCAACGAGCGGGTTGTTGAACCCAAAATTGTGTGACGAAGTCGAAAGGGGCTAAAAGAAGGAGGTTACCAGAAAATGAGAAAGGAATAGAAAGAGTAAAAGGAGGAAGGTGAAGAAATGGAAGGGGAAAGAAGGAAACAAAAGAAGGAGGGTTCTTGTAAAATGATACATCAATAAAACAAAATAATCTTCTCATTCGATCTTCTGCCTCTTTCAGGATCACTCGATAACATCGACAAGGATCTACCACCATTATTATTATTATTGCTATTATTATTATTCTTTAATTTTTTTTCTTTTATTATTATTATTATTATTATTATTATTATTATTATTATTATTATTATTATTATTACTACTATTATTATTATTATTATCAGGGTTGTCAGGCCGAACGTACGGGACCCCTAAGCTGACCCCCGAATGTTCGGGCGTTCGCGTCCTCGTATGGGGCCTGAACCTAAAGGGGTTTGGACCCCATAAAAAAATATTTTTAAGCCTAAATATTATTTGTTTTTTTTTTTAAGTTTTCTGTAAGTTCTTTGAGATGTAAGGTAGCTCCCTCTTAATTTTGAAGTCATTCTGGTCAGCCAAAAAAAGATGAAAAATCGGCAAAGATGGTAGTGTCAAAACTTGCTTGCCCACTCACTAATTTATTTTTTCTCTTTTTTCACTTTTTGTTTTTCCTTTATTTCGGGGCAGGAAAAAAATTATTATTTTTTTTAACTTTATTTGTATATTCTCTTTTATAAAAGATACACATATATATATATATATATATTTTCATGGCATTTGTCACAGCCAAAAAAAAATAAAAAATCACCAAAGATGGCGGTGTTCAAAACGTGCTCGCCCACTCAATAATTTCATTCTCGTTTTATTTTTATTTTTTTTTATTATTATTATTTATTTTTAGTATTTAATTTTAATTTTAAATTTGGTAAGGAATTTCGATGTAACGTTGAGGCAAATGTTGTTTAGTTCATTCTCCTGTATAACATATATTTGTTTCAGATTTTTTAGAATTATTATTATTTTTTTTTTTATTATTTTGTTTTAGTTTGGGTTTGGCCGAACGGCCGAACGCGTCGAGAGGGGTTGACGAATGTTCGGGCCTCGGGCCTCCGGCCCGTCCCGAACGCCGGCCCCTGATTATTATTATTATTATTATTATTATTATTATTATTATTATTATTATTATTATTATTATTATTATCATTAATATTTATTATTATTATTATTATTATTATTATTATTATTATCAGGGTTACCAGCCTGTACATACGGAGGCCCCCGGGCCAACCTCCGTACGTTTGGGCGTTCGGGGTCACGTTCGGGGGCCGAACCCCTCCGAACCTGACGAGGTTCCGGCCCCGCCAAAAATTATTTCGGGGCCTAAAAATTATTAGTTTTTCTTGAATTTGTTTTGGTGAGTTCTCTATGATGTGAGGTACATGACTCTAAAGTTTGAGATAATGTTGTCTAGCCAAAAAAAAATGAAAAATCGCCAAAGATGGAAGTGTCAAAACGTGCTCACCCACTCACTATTTTTTTTTTTTTTTTTTCTCTTTTTGTTTTCACTTTTTTTTCGGGGCCTAACCAATTTTTTTATTTTTTTATGTTTTTTTAATGAGTTTTGTTTCATGTGAGATACACACCTATGAATTTTCAGGGAATTTAACTGATCCAAAAGAAAATAAAAAATCTTCAAAGATGGAGGTGTTTAAAACGTGCCAGCCCGCATACTGATTATAATTCTCTCTTCAAATTTTTTTTTTCTATTATTATTTTTTGTTTTCCATTATTTATTTTTAATTCGAATTTGGTATCGAATTTGGAGGTAACTCTGAGGCAAATGTTGTTCAGTTTGTCCGTCTGCATAACATATATGTTTCTCAGATTTTTTGGACGACTTTTTTTGTTTTGTTTCGTTTTTTTTTTGTCCGTGTTCGGTCCGAACGGCCGAACGTGTCTATAGGGGGGCCCGGACGTTCGGGCGTTCGGGTTCGGGCGTTCGGCCCGTCCTGAACGCCGATTACCCTGATTATTATTATTATTATTATTATTATTATTATTATTATTATTATTATTATTATTATTATTATTATTATTATTATTATTTTATTATCTTTATTATTATTATTATTTGCTTATTATTATCGTTATTTATTGCTTGTTTTTGTTTTTCTATTGCCATTATTGGACATCATATGATAAACAGAGGCAGCGAAGGAAAATAATGTAGGGTATTTGGAGAGGAGAGAAACATTGTTACTGTGTGGCGGTGGCTACCTCCTTCATCCTCCTCCATTTTTTTTCATGATTACAAATGACTGATGATGTATTGACACTTAGACAATCCTGAGTTTTTGCTAGCTCGAAAGTTCGGACAATTGATTCCGTAAACTAGACGTGACCGATAACAGGGCGATTGCGGGAGCTCTGCCAGAGTTCAGGAGGAACCCTGGAGGCAGGGAACTATGAGGTACGCATGACTTACCCCTCTTCCATATGCCCAGCTACAACCTTCTATTGGACTTCCTGTATGGTTGTGTGAAAGATATATTGTTCATGCCTTCTTTAGGACTAAGCTTATCAAAAATAGGGGGGCCCTTGCTAGGGTCAACCTATTACTTTTTGTACTAACGTGCGAGGTGGAGTACTCCTGTAGGAATAACCTAAACACTCGTCTTCTGTCCAAGCTAACTAGGTCTAAGCTCGGTTGGCTTCGGGAGAGCAACAGGATGATCTTGTGAGGATCGTCCTATTGCACTCATGAAATAAACCATGCCTTTGGTTACGTGATAGCAGGAGACTCTTGTGCGGGTCACTTATTATGCACTTAGACCCCTACTAATCAAGAGGGTGTAAAATCTAATTTTTTTGACTGGTGACTAAAACAAGTGGTGGGGTGCTCCGGAATGAGACTCGACTATTTGTTTCAAAAGAGATACTCATGTGCGAGTTATTCAACTACTTATGAGAAACAAATCTCGTGTATTGACTCTTACTAACCATTTGCAAGTGTATTGAATGAAATTGGAAAGGTGGTCGAATATTCCAGTGTGTATTATTCGACTACCTGTTTGACTAACAGATTGCTTGAAGTTGATCAAGTAGCAGAGGATTCATGTTTGAATCGATCTACTACTTGCGTATATCAGGATAAATAGGAAAGGACAATGCTCCTGTTAGAGCGAGACTTCATGTATACGGAAAAAGAACAAGGAAAGAAGCTAAGACCGAGAAAAAAAGATGCTAGGAATAATTAGAATCACCGAGTAGTCCCTGCCCGTTCGTGGCTTCCAAAAAGGAAAGATACGACGACAAATGTACTAACCTCAACTACGTAAGCACCGGAGGGCGTGCTTATTCCAAGAGAAAACAGATATGAGGACTGAGAGTAAAGAAAATATGAATTTTATTTTAGACGACTTAGGAAACAGACATAGAAACTCCTTGAGAGAAAGGAGAAAGGGACAGACGACACATAAGGGTTTGAGAGAGTAGGGCTAGTAGTTAGACCTTGGGATGACGATCCCAGAGTTCACAGACCAGATCTAGGGGCTTGAGCCTTAGATATTGATATGTGGGAAAACGAGTGGGGGTGTTGAATCTCTGTTGACCTGTGTGTGAAGGTCCCTGTTCAATCTATTGCAATTGGAGGAAAGGGTCTATGGAAAGGACCCAAATTTTTGTTATCTATCGATAAAAGGTCGGTTGTTACTGATTTAACTTTTGTCCCTTGACTTGATACCCACATCTAAAGTCAAACCCTGTGGTGAGTAAAACTGTCACCTGTGGTCATTGCCTAAATGGTCCTAGTCAGTCTCAAGGGTCCTTTGAAGAAATGTGAGGGGGTTGGGCTTATGTCTCAGGAAAGATAGAGTTGTCATACATAGTTCGGGGAGTGAGGGACAACGTCAATGGTATGGATTGATGGTTAACATCGTTAGTGCATGACATGTGAACTGTCTTTGCATTACTCTGTGCAAGTCTGTCTTGTGCATGGTTTGGATTGAACTAGGCTTGATATCGTGAAGAGTCTCAGACACGCAGCAGTTATGAAAGTGAGAAGGGTTCTTGGCGGTAATACTCTCATATTCATTATTTGTCCTACGTAACTACTATACTATCTGATGTTCAATTAAGTCATAACTCGTTAAAAAAAATAAAACGTCCCCAGTAGTAAGGAAGTTTGATTGGTACCTCGTTCGATTTTTGTCAAGAGAATAATATATTTATTGACGCAGAAGCGGACATAGACGGCCTTCTAAAACATTCGACCTGAATACCTAGAAGTTTAGGATAAGGAAATCATATCCTGAATCTGACTTTACTAACGGGTCAGTTTTAGGCGTCTTACCACGGGTACCTAATCCTATACTGCGATGATCGAGCTAACGCCCTCGACTGACCTGCCTCTACAAAGGCATGTAAAAACCTTCACATGTGGGCCGGTAGCTCCACAGGGATACGCCTACCTAAGGGTGGTGACAAACCCTTGGGTAGAGGTAAGTTGTACCTCGTGGCACCTCGACCTATCATGGGGTGTCGTGAGAGGTATGACCGACGAGCACGGTTGGAATGGTGACTTGTTTTTTTCAACTAAAGAAAAATGATGTGTGACACGACCGTGAGGTTCAGCGCTCCCAGCAGGGTGCGGGACCGCCGCGCGCGACATTGAGGTAACGCAGCCGCCTACTAATCCTGCTAGATGACGATATTCAGCGGGATCGAGGACGTCTGGTACTTCATAGGAAGCACCTGTCATGAACGCTACTAGATCAGTAAGTGGCGTTGGGAGAGCGAGGCAAGCCGATCGCTCCTCCTTGCCAAGGAGAGCGACTAGTACTTGTCCTTAAAGAGCGACAACCGATGAAACCTATTGTTATGTTGGAAAAAGACATTCTCTGCTAAAGTGACCAGGTTGCGCGCAGTTATAGCATGGTCGAGAATCAGTTGCAGCAACGGCCACATTGGCTAGAGTCATGCCAGAAAAGGTCTGAGCCGACAGTGTGGCTGGGAAAGCAGGCATAGCAAGAGGGTCTGGGAGTTGGGGATACTAAAGGGGACCAGCCGCCCAGGGGGGGCGAGCTATATTCTGCGTTAGGAATTGCCGGAAGACTGATTTCATCCGACCTAATTGCGCATTATGATTTTTCATCAGCACGTTCATCCACTTCGACTGATTCTTAGACACAATGTAGATTAGCTCACTGACAACCAAATGTGAGTTAGAGACATTAAGCGTTCGTGCATGTGTCGCTGGCAGTTGTGTGATCGATGTGACAGGCGCATGTTGCGGTGATGGAAGAAAAGGATTAGAAGGCATGGCTGCATAGAGTTAGGTCGTTGTGCAACCGCAGAAACAATGCCCAGGGGGGCAACAAATCTACTATGCTCACCTGGAGCACAGTTTGACCCATTTTCATAGAAACGACGAATCGATTGTAACCAATATCGTTGTTTTGCAGCTACATCTTCGATCGTATCTACGACATTTCCATTACCCTTATGTATATAGCTCTTTATATCCTTCTCATCGAGTTTTATGTCTTTGTTTATGATCTCATTTACTAGGGCCGTTTTCGACGGACATTTCTTTTAAAGTTTCGCCTTAAGGTCTGGATTCTATAAATGCTCAATAAAGGAGTCCTGCATGACCATTTTCTCTCTTCTTGATATTTCCAAGGTAGTTAGGAATCGGCGAAGTCAAGTAATAGTTATTTTGGCTCCTATGATCGATTCTGCACCACGTGCCAGACAATGTCCTTATTAACTCTGTCGAAACACTTTAGAAACTATTCCAATGTACCCATGCATATCGCTTGAACCAATCACGCACATCACATGCAGTTTCAATCGTACTATGGTGGGCAAATTACCGGGAGCATGCCCCTGAGTTACAACGACTTCAAGTCGTCCTTCTGCATTGGTGTAATGAGGGTAGTGAGGGTAGGTTGCGGGAATCAGTAAACCACCCGCGGTTGTCGGTGGTTGATTTTGGTTATGATCATTGGCTGGTCGGACCATCGTTGCTCGAGCTCGTGCTCGAGACTCAGTTGATTGACTGCAGGTGATAGGAGGACTTCGCTGCGGTGAATGAGAGGCACCTTTTTTCTTTCCTCTCGCCAATTTGTGTCTACACTCTGGAACCAACACATGTCCGCTCTGATACCGACCCCACACCCTGCCAGGCCTGCCCTGCTTTCCTTCTTGGAGTGACTAAAGTGCAGAAAGGGGTTTGAAAAGCGATAAAAGTGTGGTGTGCTAAGAAGTTTTAAAAAATTTCGTGTGGAAATACAGACAGAACTGAAATCTCTCATATAGTCCTAGATATGGAGCGAATAACAAAAGTGGGAAGGCAGGGTAGGTAATAACGACTATCTAATATAAAAGAAAATATTTGAACTTTGTCACGCGCAGTAAACCGTCTTTTGCCTGGTCGAAAGGGAGGGGGAACACACATCAGATCCTGATTTTGAATAAGGGATTGACGACGTTCGTTGCAAGGCTCGGAATCCGAGTCGAAGGGTCGCAGCCTTACTGTTTTTTTTTTTTAATTCCTCCTTGCCACATGTTCGGGCTTGAAAGCGCTCCGTGCGACGATAATTACTACACAACCTGCAATGTCAATAGGGAGCAACTGTCGTTTATGGGATGACGATCAACCCATTGAAGGGAAGCAAGACAGAGTAAGGAAAGAAATGAGTATCAAGTACTATCAACTATCGCAAACCTCGCATTGATGAATTCTGGGCACGTGCTTCGGAAAGAAAGTGATGAGGGTCGGCGATCTTGGCAACGACTTCTCGTATTTCCTACTCGCAAACATGCATCCTATCCTCAATGTATGGGAAAGGTCGTAGGCAGGGAGGTTCGAGAAGTTGATGCCCTAATAACTCCGCTGACTCAATCCACATGGTAGTACACGAGCATCTACTGCTCACGAAACAAGCTACCAAATCCCATTAATTTCAAGGATTACCTCCACGATAGAAATAAGGCAATATGAAGTCAATCTACCGCCCGATATTCCACCGTGATAGGGGATTACCAAGGAAGCTGATGGAAGAGTTCAGGAAGAAGTTTTTTCCTAAACGAGAAACCACATGATCTTCAAAAGAAAGGAGCAAAGACAAAAATAAATCCCAGGTGATGTCGACAAAAATACCTAGGTTGAGGCATGGGACAAACATTCCTTTCGAAGTGACAGAAAGAACAAAGATTTCAAGAGTGCGGCAATTCTAAGGGATGTCCTTCTAAAATCATCCTATCTAACTAAGAAGAGTCATTTATTAGAAAATGAAGATAATGTAGAGAGGACGAAAAAATAAAGATCATTAGTCTCACAAGTTGCACATTCTCAATCGGCAGGGACGCGACAAAGCTTCTCGTTACACTCTTTTCTGCAAATGGAAGATTATCCGAGAAACAAACTGGTTGGATCAATTGAAAACGCGGAGATCACCTCCGACAAAAAAAATTAACAAGGGAAAATTAAACAAAGATCGCACACATCCATCATCGATCCATCACTTCAATCCCAAAGAGAGAAAGAGAAAAAAAAACATGCTTTTAACCAAGGAGCCATTGTCGTCCCTTGCATTTCGATGATCATCACCCGATAAAATCTTTGACAACAAAAGAGCGAGACGAGGGGCGCAACCCACAACCCACACTCATACACGAATTATCATCGCAAAGCAACTCATGTAAACATTAATTCACTCATACATCCATAGAGAAGGGGAGAGAAGGAGAAAGCGAGGTATACACTTGCACAATTTTGGAAGAAAAAGTTGACATCCCGTCATACAACGTAACGCTAACAATGGCAAGAAGAACAATAAGAAGACAAGGCGCAACGCCTTCCACTCTCGAACTATGGCACATGCCATCCGATCAATCATCAACATACCTTTCATGGCTCTAGTACTGGCTATCCCGACCACCATGTACCCAACACTAAGATTATGTGATCGTCACCCCGTCCAATCAACTACTATGCGGATTCGCCCGGATCATGCAGTCCTTCGCAGGTATTCAGCGCACAATCCGGGAAAATGTTTAGCCGACTCGTTAGGACTTTCCTACTCGTTGATCACTACCTCATCTAACCAGTACTCCTCCAGAGTTGTTCAACGTATTGCGGGAGAGCAAAAATAACGTGTTCGCGAAATTTATAGTTGCAAAGTAGGAGAAAGAGAAGACCAAGAAACGATAGAGGACAGAGGAGATGAGAAATGGGGAAACACACAAGAGGGTTAATATAATGATCGGCGTGGAGTACTTCGTAGTCAATTGGACCGCAGTGCGAGGAGTTCAAAGCCTCCTTCACGCTGTTGTCCGACTTCTTCGATTATTTCGAGGATCGATGGGGCCTTCCTGTGTATGAACGAAAGCGGGAAAGGAGGTTATGAAAGACAAAGTGGAGCAAGACCAAGATTCAATGGAAGCGAAAAAGAAAGAAGCGTGAAGAGAGGGAGAAAAAGACAATTACGACTTGCCGCTAGTGGCGCGAAGAAGGAGGTTGGGAAGCGAGGAAAGATTGTTGGCGCGCGTGAGGCGCAGAAAGATGCATGTGCACAAAACTAAAAAAAAAAAAAAAAACAGTTACACAAAATGACATTGAAGTCGCGCCTAATTCCTGAAGCCAAATTCAAATTGAAAAGTTCGAAAGAAAACTCGATGTGCGAAATCCGAAACACACGAATTCCTACACCTATTCCTATTTGTTCATCAATCAACAAAACATTCACAGGGCTTGTAGGGGCATCTTCAAAAATGTAGATGCACAAAGAAAAAATTTGTTGCCCAGTAGTACCGACGATTTCGTATTTCAAGAAAATCTGAGTAAAAAGAATTCCGAGTGCGCTTGCTAAGGCGCGTGTAAATACTATGTAAAAGTACAGGAAAATACTAGAAAAATCTCAAAAAATACAGAAACAACGAGTCCAGAGTGGATGACGTGTCCCATGCATCAGGGTTTATCAAGGACAAGCTCTTGCGAGCAGCAAAACACCAAAACCACAATCAAGACATGCTGAGCCCGACATCACCATCTGCCGAAAATGCAACCTGGACTCGTAGAGGAACTGGAACTGCTTTCGATCGACCCCGGTTATTCAGAGAGCAAAAAAAAAAAAGGGAAGAGGCTCAAGAGCTTGCTCATGCACAGAAGTTGGTGCGTCACATGCTGAACCCGTTTTCCGACATAGTGTCTTGCGCGTTTGTACTCTGGCCTTCAAAAGGGATAGTGGTAGTGACAGTGGCGAGGTTAGGGGACACAGAGAATCGTCGATGCCCCTCGGGGCCCTGGTTTTCTTGCAGTACCTAGAGGGACGCTGGTCCCGGTTTCCAGCAGCAAATGGTCCCTTTTAAGTTAAGTTTTTTTTTCTTTTTTTCTTTTCTTTGTTTTTTTTTTTAAAAGTCCGGGATGTTGTAGAGGCCAAGGACCTGACACACACTGATTGCTGGCAGCGGGCAGCCAGTGGTTGTTCTGAGGGTGAGGCCACCTCCCAACCTATCCTCACCTCAATATTCCTTGTGCGACCCCTATCCCCACTATCCTACCTCATTGTGGCCAGCACTCAGGACCATCACCCTACTGGTATGGACGGCAACTTGGACCAAATAGCAGTGACGAGCACCGGAGCTGGGTACTGCCCAGCCCTAGTGGAAGCGGAAGCAGACGAACCTTGTTGTACATGAACTTCAAATGCCAGGCTCATACAATCTTCTACAGGCTTTAGTAGTCAGAGAGTCTACCCGATAAGCTGGCACAAGCACCTAGGCCAGGCAAGTTGCTGCCCACGAACACATCCTACCATCCTTCTCCTGACTTACCCAAGGCTAGGCGGAACTCGGACTAGCCAGAGCGACTTATAACCCTTCCCTGCCCTAGAGTCTAAGCCATGCAAGAGCATACCCCCCCTGATAGACCCCCCCAGACTAGGTAATATTTTTGTACAGGTTTATATAGCCCCTCTGGAGGAACCCCACCTCGACGCAGTGGAGGTGCGACCCTATGCGCCCTTTAGCTGTCGCCAACCAATAGACAGCCCTCCACGAGACCCCGGTCCACAGCTAGGTTCCTCCCCCCCGAAAGGCACCCATGCCAGCTTGATCTATTCTCAGTAGTAGATTGTCTCCCACCTGTCAGCATATTTCGGTCATCAACTAGGTTTCACTTGTAGGGATCGGAAGGGACAGACTACATACTCAGTAGGTGGTGGGCCACCATTCGTCCTTCCACTAGCCCATTTAGACCTTGGTTAGCCGACCCTTAGACACTGCCTATGAGTGCCCTCACTACTCACGGGACTAGTTGAGAACTATGCGCCTAGCTCTCGACGTTCCCGTATAACGAGGCTTGTGCACTAGTGCCTCAACTGGGGCTGAATGGGGGAGCTCATTCAGCATCAGTGCCCGCGTCCATTGTCTGGCCATGTTGCTCCAGTAAAGAGTGATGTCCTCGCATGAGGTAAGATAGAAATGGAGTGGGGGTGCGCCAGGAGATACATCGAGAGGAGTGGTAGGATGAGAGTCTCGTGAGTATGTGTAAAAAAAAAAAAAAAAAAAAAAAAAAAAAAAAAGTTTGTCCCTTCGATTATGTATATATATATAAATACAGAGTTGCCAGGCCGAACGTACGGAGGCCCCTAAGCTGACCCCCGAACGTTCGGGCGTTCGGGTCCCCATACGGGGCCCGAACTCGACCAGGTTTGGACCCCGCAAAAAAATCATTTTGGTACCTAAAAATTATTATTTTTTTCTAATTTGTTTCTTTGTGAGTTCTCTGTGATGTAAGCTACCTGTCTCTCAATTTTGAAGTCATTCTGTGGAGCCAAACAATAATGAAAAATCGGTAAAGATGGTGGTGTCAAAACATGCTTTCCCACTTACTAATTTGTTTTTTTTCTCTTTTCACTTTTTGTTTTCCCTTTATTTCGGGGCCTGAAAACAATTATTATTTTTTCAAACTTTATTTGTAGGTTCTCTATTATGTAAGATACATATTTATAAAATTTCATGGCATTTGACAAAGCCAAAAACAAATGAAAAATCGCCAAAGATGGCGGAGTCAAAAACTTGCTCACACACGCAATAATTTCATTCTTGTTTTATTTTTTCTTATTTTCATTAATATTATTTATTTTTCGTATTTGATTTTTATTTCAAATTTGGTAAGGAATTTGGATGCACTGTTGAGGCGAATGTTGTTTAGTCTATTCGTCTACATGACACATGTGTTTTTCAGAAGTTTTGGAAACTTTTTGTTTTTTTTGTTTTTTTTCTTTTTTGATTCCGCGTTCGGCCGAACGTCCGAACGCGTCGAGAGGGGGTCCCAAACGTTCGGGCGTTCGGGTTCAGGTGTTCGGCAAGTCCCGAACGCTGGCAACCCTGTAAATATATATATACAAGGTTGCCGGCGTTCGGGATGGGCCGAACGCCCGAACGTTCGGCACCCTCTCTCAACGCGTTCGATCGTTCGGCTGAACGCGGACCCAAAAAAAAAGAAAAAAAAAGAAAACAAAATTCCAAAAAATCTGAAAAACATATATATTATGCAGAAGAATAAACTAAATAACATTTGCCTCAACATTACATCCAAATTCGTTACCAAATTTGAAATAAAAATCAAATACTGAAAATAAATAATAATAATGAATATTAAAAAAAATAAAACGAGAACTTTTTTTTTTTTTTTTTTTTTTTTTTTGAAACACCCCTACCAGTGTTAGTGGTGCTGATAAGAGCAGACACCACTAGCACCTGGGGAGAGGCGCCATCTATTGGTGAGGAGCTTCACCTGCTGGAAAACGGGTCCAGCGTCCCATATACAGACTGAAATTTAGAGTACATCAGAATACAACTGTGAGATGTTCCTGCCAACATTGATTACCCTGGGATCCAGAGAATTGACTGAGCAGGATTTTGGGAGGAAGGGGGAACCTCTTCACCCTACTCTGGTGCCAGATACATCACTACCCAATAGTTCCTCCCTTCTCCTAAGCCATATTGAGTCATACTGCTAGCTGAAGACAGGCTGAAAACTAGGTCCAGCGTCCGTCTGAGAATGTTTGGGAAAGTCTGAAAAACCTGTTGTTGCTAATCCTATTCCCCCATGTACCAGCGAGTACTGCAGGTACTGGGGGACCAATCCTCCCATCCATATCTTAGATGGACCGGCCAGGTATGAGGAGGGATGGGGAGGCAGGTTCTGTGCCCGGGGGGCGACCGAGCAGAGACCTAATCCTCCTATTCCCTGTCTCCCTCCTGGCCGGTCCTATCGGGATTGTGATGGGCAGGCACCACCCTCTCTCGGCCGTACCAACTTAGCTCAACTAAGGTGTTATATGATAGGGGGAAGGGGTCCGGGAATTCAGAGGCCGGGGGTAGTGGGATGTCACTGGGGATCTCAGTCCATTTATGGAAGAGCAGTCGATATTCCTTCTGAGTTTTCTCCAAGCGATCATTGCCATCCAAAAGCCAGCCATCCCATTGTATCCATGCAATCCGTCCCCCCTGTTCCCCCCCTAACCAGTCCATGCAGAATTCGTTTAATTTTTGAGTAATGTCGGATCTTTTTGTGAGAGCTCTCATCCCGTGAACTGTCTTTTTCCACCGAGCTCTAATTGCTGTTTCAATCACGTCTTTGATCATTTCAGTTGTTTCACCGCTGCCAACGTGGGCATTTTCAAGTGCTAAGATACATCTGCGATGCCATATAGCCCATAGCACAGCTTCCCTCCCAAGCCTGAATAGGTTGGTTGTGAAGGTCGAAGTTTGAGCGGTCCAATGCCCGGTTAGCAAAGCCCTCCATTCCCATGGCCAGCTTCTATCAGTGCCCGGTTGGTTCGAGACCCAGACCTATCCTCGCCATGTTAGAATAGAGGCAGGGCACTGCAGGAAGAGGTGTTCTATTGTCTCATTAATTTTTCGAGAGGGGAAGCCTTCTTCGCATGCATGGCACCAGGGGAGAGCGATCCCTTTCTGTTCCAGATGGGTGTGATCGATAAGCCATGCATTCGTCGGGAGGCAGCGATGGTTGATCTGCCATTGAAGCGAAGCGAACTTGACTGGTTTACTATTCACCTCTTTGAACCATTTTATAGGTCTTAGTGATTCCAATGGTAAATTGAGGTGTCGTGCCCAGCGGTCTACGATGCGATCCCTTAATTTTATTCTAGTCCTGAGCATTTGATAGGTCATTTTTACATCTAGTGTATGGAGGTACCGGTGTCTGGGTGTTCCATTGCTTGTTGAAATCTTCCATCTCCACTTTGCCACATCAATGGGAAGATCATGGATTAGCACTTCGGGCCAGAAAACCACCCAGGAGTCGTTTGCACTCAGGACTCTTACCCTGTGGAGTATCTTGGCATCTATCCAGAAGGCTTCATCAGGCTCACCCTTGATCAACTGATTTTGCTGAGTACGATAGAACAGGTTTACCAACACTTCTCTTGGTCTAGCAGATATTACTTGCCCCACCCGGGATGCGTCCCCCTTTAGCACAACCCAATCGCCTTCCTCTACGGTTGGTCCTCGCCGAAGGGTCTGCACCCATGCGAGTGGGAGAGCAAAGAGAATCTGATCCAACCTTTCCCCTATTTTGTGGCAATGGGGGAACTTCTCTCTTAGCTGCGCCTCTGAGAGCCAATCAGCTTTGGATTGGTCCCATAGATGTCTGATTCGCGTGACCCCGTTTTTAACCCATCCATCACACGGGCGATATGAGTTGGGGAACACCCGCCCGTGCAGGTCCGTTATCCAGTGATTCCCGAACAGTGGTTGAGGAGCCACTTCTTCCCACCGTTCCGGAAATGGTCTATCTGGGAGCGGGAGCCTCCTCCAGTCTTTGATTAGCTTGGCCCAAAAGTTGTCCTTCCGCAGGTCTATGCGAGCCGCTGCTCGATCTGAATGTGGTCGCGGTCTGGATGGGGGCCTGGGGATTGTCCAGAAGACGTCGTCTAGCCAGCCCATGGGATGTACTCAAGGTGCGGCCGCTGGGGCCAGCCTCGACAGTTGTTCCCAAGCGAGAGGTTCCCAAGTGAGGCCGGGGGTGCAAATAAGTCTTTTCAACCATTGGAGAGAGAGGGCAGCCGTTTGGGTGGCAGGGTCGAGAATACCTAGGCCTCCTTGTGTCTTTGGTTGCACCACCGCATCCCAGGCCACACAACTGATGGCGTGTTGGGCTACATGGTTGCGTCTCCACAGAAAGGCTGCCACTTGTTGCTTTAGGGATTTTGACGCTGTCACCGAGAGGGGCTAGATTGCTGACTTATACCAGATTGATGCCAGCACTACATTGTTTATAACTAGGGCCCTGCCCATAAGTGATGTGTGTTTATCTTTCCAGGTACCCAACTTTTGCAAGACCGGGTGCATTATCCAATTATCATTGCTAGGTGGTTTACCTTCGGCCGAAAGCGGGATACCTAGGACCCTAATGGGGGTTTGTAAAGGGAGCCATGTCACCTTGGGTTGTTCCGGCGGCCTTCCACCGTCATGATGCATCCACCATCCCAGTGTCTTGTTGCCCCAATTGATTGCCATATCCGATAGGGCGTAGAAGCGGGCAATTAGCCTTTCAATTTCTCCCATGTTTCGTGTTGAGGCTTCTATCATCAGTGTGAGGTCATTTGCAAATAAAGAACATATTTGTATTGCCTCCTCTGGGATGGAGGAAGTCTGAATCTTGCGAATGTTCTGATTGGCCCTAAGATTGGCCGCCAGAGCCTCCATCACTACCACAAAAAGGTATGGTGTTATCGGGTCTCCTTGGCGAACCGAGCGCTGCAGTGGAAAATCTGGAGCTAAGTTTCCATTAATCTGCACCCGAGTGGTAGCGTTGTGATGCAGAATGCTCACCCACCTTCGGAAGTCCCCCCCGAAATTCATTTTTTCCAAACACTTATCCAAAAAGTGTCAGTCCACGTGGTCGTATGCCTTCTCAAAATCAATGAAGAGGAAGGCTACGTTACACTTGGACTGTCGGGATAGCCTCAATAGCTCATTAACCAGGAGGATGTTATTGTGTATTCGTCTCCCCTGCAGGAAGCCTGTTTGTGAGGGGTGGATAAGTTGTTGTAATGCCGGCGCCATACGGTTTGCTAAAGCTTTAGATAACATTTTGTAGACCACGGCTAACAGTGTAATGGGTCGGTAATTACGAATATTCATTTTGTCACCTTTTTTGTATAGTAATGTGAGGACCCCTTGACCCACCGCTTCCCCCATCACGCCTTTATTCCAAACACTATAGTAAAAAACCATTAGATCCTCCGCCATCAAGGTCCAGAAAGCCTCCCAGAACTCCTTGGGGAAACCATATACTCCCGGGGTTTTCTTTTTCTCCATTTGCATAAGAGCCGTCCATATCTCCTCCTTGGTGATCGGGCGGTCCAGAGTCTCTTGCATTTGCTGGGGGAGTGATTTGGTAAGCGGGGTGAGGAAGTCCTCTATTTCTTGATCCCTTGCGTGAGTGTTGGGGTCTGGGGTGCGAGACGTAAATAGGTCCTTATAAAAGTCCCTGGCCACCTTCATGCACTGTGGCGTGGAGGTGGCTAGCGGCCTTTCTGATGCAACAGGGTCCAAGAAGGCCTCGATGGTCTGCCTCTTTGCTCTAGCTTTCGCTAGGCCGAAGAACTCTGACTCCATGGACCCTTATGTGCAGTGTCTGGAGATTTTACCTCTGATTCTTATGCCATGCCATCTGTAAGTTGCAAAGTCAAGCAGCTGGTTTTGGAGTGTCTGGAGGTGAGGGGTCGGGTCTTGTTGTTGCAGGTTTGGAATCTGATATTGAATGTCCATCTCTTCTTGATGACGCTTAGCTGTCAAATCTTTGGAAAATTCTTTGCATTGACCCAGAAAAAATAGCCCATTGTTGAACCAAGTAACATCGGAATCAAAATGTTGTTTTTGTTGATGCCAGTCGGCCCATACGTTTTGGACTAGATGTGAGAAATCTTGTTTATGAAGGAGAGATGTCTTGAGTTTGAAGAATCCCGGACCAAAATCCGATCGTTGGCGGAAAGTAAGGGTAACCCCACACAATGCGTGGTCTAGTCCCGTCAAGGGGCTACGTGGGAGTATGTACGCAAACTGCATCGCTCCTGCCAGGTCCTCCGACATGAGGATCAGGTCAATTCTGGATCTGGAGCAGGTTTCAGCCCCTGTTGTTCGGAAACAGGAGTATTTTCGTTCCGCAGGAAAGACCCTTCTAAAGGAATCAAATAAGCGTAGGGTGGAGTTCAGTTCCTCGATGATTCTTTCGTCAGTTTCTATGTATGGAGGGCAGGGGGTGGGGATTTTCCACCTATCCAGCCTCCGGTCCGGGTCAGCGTTAAAATCGCCTGCCATAATTACCGGTACACCAGCGGGGATCTGCTGACGCAGGGTGTCGAAGAATTAACGTATGTCTCTTTCCACATTTGGGGCATATACGCAAATAATGCAGATGAGTTCAAGTTCAAGCATCGCAAGAATCGAGACCCATCTTCCCCCCTCCTGATCTACCACCCAGTGAACCGATGTTGCCCTTGAGGAGGGCGGTATCCATATGGCCACACCTGCACTGCCAGGTCTCGGTGCGTGAGCTTTAAAGGCCTGGTGTGGCCATACCATATGGTGTGCCCTGTGGTGGTCCGGAGTGTCCTCTAGGTGGGTCTCCTGTATGCATAAGATATCTGGCCACTCTTTGCCCTGAACCCCTTTGACTAGTTCCCATATTGCTTGTCTTTTATCTGGCGTGGCCGTTGCCAGGCCATTTACATTAAGCGTCTGAAGGTCCAGGTCAGCCGCACGTAGGCCCTTACTCCATGACGGGTCCTTCCCATAGAGTAATCGTGTTGGGTCCATCTCGAGAGCCTATTTCTCCCCTAACACCCCACTGTCTCCCTCTACAAATGCTGCCAAGGTATGGCGTCCAATTCTGTCGTGGAGGCGAGTAACGAGCTCTTCAGGATCCTGCATAGACAAGCTAGGACTTCTTCTTCATTCCATAGATTGTTAGATTTTACTTTCATCCCTTGTAGGTCCAGCAAGGCTGTGTGTGAAAACCATTTAAGGCCGTCTTCTTTTGCCATTCGAATCACCACCTCCCATTGTGCCAGTTTCGGGAAGGCATGCATGAATGTGCCCTGTGCCCCGGGTATCAAGTGTTTTTGGATGTGTTGATTAATTTCCCCCCTTAGGAGGCCTTCCCGCTTCGATGGGGGCCCCAGAGTGAGAAGCGGATCAAAGCCAGTCAGGGAGACTTCCCCATACTTCGCATGTTCGCGAGCCGCAGACAGGCCAAACTCCCATTTTCCTTCTTTCTTTCGCACCGGGAGCATCAAAGAACCATTCAACGCAGGTTGCTGCAAGTACCGCCCGGATTCCAAGTGTTGTCTGAGTTTGCTGCGTTTGTCCAGCAACACCGGGGTGGGGGGTTCTCCTAGTGTATCATCACACCTTTCGCTCGTCTCCACCTGTGTGGCACCACCACTACCCTCTGTGGCTACCCCTGCATCTAGGGGGGGGGGGGGTTGATTATCATGCGAAGAGGAGGGTTCCTTGTTTGGTTGCGGTTCGTGCTGTCGGTTGGGAGGATCAGATTTTGCGGCCTGCATACACACCGTTTTCTTTGCCTGTGACGAGACCCGTTCCCCTGTTCCCACTCCTGGTGTATACCATCCTACCTGTGTCGGTACAATAACTTCAGCGGCAGGAGGCTGTGTTTTTTCCTCAAAATTCAGGGAGCAGAATCTGCGAGCCACAATGCAGTATATACGCTGTAGAATCTCTGGCCATTGACTGCCTTGCGGTGGGCCATATTCTAATGCTGAGCGCAGTGTATCACTTTCTTCGAGCATTGGAACTAGTTCGAGGAACATAGTGTCCCAGAACTCTATGTCATGCCCAGGGTGACGATCTTGCAGCCTCTGCAGCAGCCAGTCCGCCAAAAATGTCATTTTGGAGTGCAGGGGGGTTTGTTCTTGTGGGTGCTCTTGGGGCGTGTCAGCATCTGTCATAATGATATCAAGAGGGGGGGGGAACTCCCCTTCAGCCTCTCCCATGGTGATCTCACTCGTTTGAGCGGTCTCCACCTCCATGGGACATGGCCCAAAGGGATTGTGGAAGGGATCTCTATTCTTCTTCTCGCCTCCTTTCCCTGTTGGACATTCAGTTGGTTTTATTAATTTTTCAGAGTCCTCCCCCAACGCATCAGATTTTTGTGGGGGAACATCGTTATTATCATGCTTCTCATCAGGTGTTTCTGCCATTCCCCCCCCTTGCTGCTGCACGTTAATCTGATTACCATTATCCACCAGTGGCGTTGCAGTCATTTTTTGTTGTTTTGCCTTTTGTAGATTCACCGTTTTGCTTCGCCATTGTTGCGTTACCACGGGTTTCCCATTTCTGACCGGGGCCGGAGGATCTTTGGATATCCCTGGTCCCGCTTGGATCGCACCAGGGTCCATTCCTCCCCACCTTCCATTCTCTCACTGTCATGGTTTGTGGGTGCCATCTTTTCCGGGTGGGAATGTTTTTTTGACTCCTTTAATTTCGTCTCAAGGGTTTTGGGCGGGGCCCAAGAGTCAGGGGGGCGTGTGTCCATTCTGGGTTCACACTATTTCTCCCACACCCATCCTTTCGCTCTCCCCTCCCTGTCCGCTTCCTCTAGATAGGCCTACCTTTCATATCCCGGATCAACGGGGTGCCAACGTGCAGCATTGAAAGGGTCTCGCTGTAGTCGGCCAGTTGCTTTTGCTGACCTGTGCGTGTGTGATGGGCATGATTCTTCTGTACACAGATGGCCGTAGGCTTTGCATTTAAAGCACCACGGCCTCAGTTTATGTGCAGTGTGGATCCTGTATTCTTTATCATTTATCCTGAATAGGATCACATCATCCATAGAGAAGGGGAGGGACTCTGGGACATCCAATGCCAACATAAGATAGTCATCTCGTTGCGCGACAAAGGGGGGCAGAGGATCAATAACGTCAATAATCTTGTATTTCTGAGCCAATTCTTGCAAAAAACTAGCCTGGATTTCGACTGGAATGTGACGGAACTCAACCCAAAAATAGTCTGACATCATTCTCTGTCGGTGTTCCTCCGGGCCAGGTTTCTTGGGAGGGGACCAGGGGTAGATTCTTACCTCTGATCGTTCACATCGCAGGCTTCTCCATCCATCAATCGTCTGTTTGTCCTGTTCGTACATGGCCAAAACTGTGAAGGTGGTGGGTGAGAGGGGGTGAATCAGGAACGAATCTTTGGCAGCCTGCGCGTCCCGTTTCAGGACTTCCAATCGATGCCTGATCCATTTCACTTTGTCATTTGTGGATTTATATGCCGAGTCATCATAAAAAACCCAGGTATTCGCACGTCTCCGATATACATTTTCCCTGATTCCCAATCCTTCTTTCGGATAAGTCCTTATCATTGTTTTCTTTCCACTTTGGTCAACCACCACAGGTTCCGGTGCGTAGAGAAGTTTGGAGAGAAAGAAGGCTCTGGCCGACGATACATTATCCAGGGGGATGTGCTGTGTCTGTGTCGGGTCCCCCGAGGTCCTTGTTCCTGTGTGAATGGCTAATGATTTCCCTTGAAAAGGTCATTTGACCTTGTCAACCCACGAACGCTGAGATGCATACCCATTGCAGTGACCTTGTGTTTGGGCCTGTCCCAACCCACCGACCGGACCGTGGTCCGTACCAGGGGTTGGAACAGTCTGCAGTTTTTCCTTGGTGCCCTCTGCATACGGATGTCCCTCAGTCACTGTGTTATTCTTGCTTATGCCCTCGAAGAGCTTGGCAGTCCCCTTTCCCCCAGGATCTGTTGGTGGTCCCCCCGGATGTACCGCTGGGGTGGGGGGCTCAAGGAGCCTGGCTGTCTCCCTCTTCCCGGGATCTGCTGGAGGTCCCCCCGGGTGTACTGCTCCGGGGGTGCCTACTGTACCTGGCAGCATGTACCCTGGGATGGGGGGCTCCCTTGGGTCTCTCGGGGCAAAATCTTCCAGGCGTTCCTTTCGCTTCCAGGGTGCGAGGTCGTCTCCTATCCTATCCGACTGGGGGGGGGCACCCGTTGCCTTTTTGGGGGTCCGAGATGATAGGGCTCGGAGATGGGAATTCATGATTTGCCTCATGGCTCCTCTGTAGTAGATCATGGATTCCAATCTCCGGCTATTCCTTTTCTTTTTGGGGGTAGATGGCACCATGCCGAAAAAAAAAAAAAAAAAAAAAAAAAAGGGGAAGAGAGATACTTCCTACGAGCTTGCTTGATAATACCTGTCACTTTTTATCTCGGAGCTCGATCTAGCCCTTTACGTATTCCCTTTTTGATTTTAGATTGTTTTTAAATTGTCTTTTGGTGAGTTAAGTGAAAACGACATGATGCCACCTTTCTCCATGTCATCATTGTTGACTCTGCATGGCTGGTTGGGGAGGGGATTAACAGGGAAGACAGGAGTATGATCGAGGATCGCACACCGATTATCCGCTTTTACCCTGCGCTCTCAGGGGGAGAATAGTACTCTGCCAGGCGCCCCTCCCGGAACAGAGAGTATTCTACCACCCCTCGCCACATAGACCACTTCCGGGCTGGTGCCGCTGCCACGTTGCACTTTTTGTCCACCCTTCTCCTGCTCCCAGCCCCACTGCCTTACCACCCCTCACCACTTCCGGGTTGATACCGCTGCCACGTTTCACTTTCTATCCACCCTTCTCCCGTTCCCATCTGACGGTTCCTCCGTGCAAACTCCTCACTGCCTCAATAACCACGTTGCGTCCTCCGTGGAAGCCGCGCCCGACCTGCCTTAATATCCTCCTCAGTAACTCCCCGGCCTTCTCCTCTGCCCACCCTCGTACACCCAGTCGTGCCTCGTGTACCCGTACCTAGTGCCCCCGCCTCCTAACGAGGTCGTCACCGAGCCAGTACCTGGTTGTCGACCCTGATCATGTCCCTGATGTCCCCCCCGGCTGATAAGGTCGTCGCAGCAGCATCCCAATGGGACTTACCCCCCTGCCGTCGCCTCGCAGCGCCCACACGCCTCCGTTGAGACCATGTGTCCCACTACCTGATGAGATCGTGGCTGTGATACAATTGTCCACCTCCTATGAGAGCCCTCGCAACCACCCACACCGAGTGCCCCTGCCTCCTAATGGGGTCGTCACCGAGCCAGTAGCTGATTGTCGACCCTGCTCCCGATCCTGATGTCCCTCCACCACCTGATGAATTCGTCGCTGTGATACCACTGTCCACCTCCTATGAGAGCCCTCGCAACCACCCACGACACCAAGCTAGTACCTGATTGTCGACCCTGCTCCCGTTCCTGATGTGGTCGCTGCAGTATCCCAATAGGACTCACCCCCCTCCCGTCACCTCACAACGCCTAAATGAAATCGTTGTTGTGATACTTGTCCGACGCAGTAGAAACCCATGCCCCGATCCCTTTGCAATGGAAACCCACGTTCCGATCCAATCTCAATCTTCATTCAGGCTTCCCTGGAAAGGCCCTCTCCCTACCGAGAGCCCGACCTGGATCCCGATCCCGATCCCAGCAGTACTGCCACACGCTCGCATGAACGACTTTTGTCTTACTTCCATGGACCCTTGATGGAGAGCCCCCTCCACTCTCCCCCCGTGCCCACAACGTCGTTCCCACGTGTCTCGCTCGCCTTCCCCCCGCCCCGCCCACCCTCACACTTCAGCGATTTCCCCTTAACCCTCCATCCTCCCACTCCCCCACCACTACATAACCACAACTTAGACGAGCGATCCTTCGCTGCCTATGGACATTGATGACATGGACTTCCGTGCAAGAAGCAATCATCATTAATCATTCCCTAAAGTGCTATCTGGCGAGATAGAGAGCATCTACGCAAGAAGTCCTGGAATGAAACATCGATACGATTTGCCGCCCATACACTTCCTCGGCGCGCTGCATCGCTCAAGGGACGAAGGAGAAGATCTCAATACATGCAACACGAGAAGGGAGATAGAGACCCACGAACTCACCCCCCTCCCGTCGCCTCGCAGCGCCCAGATGAAACCGTTGCTGTGATACTCGCAACCACCGATGGTCCCTCCTTAGTGCCGCCCTGTAGCTCCCAGAGCCTCCTCTTAGTGTCCACGTGTTGTGCACACCGTCGCGCCAGCTACCAGCGCCACCCCTACCATTTGCCAGACATGGCACCACCCGCACACGGGCGGGGCAGGGATGATCGCCCTTAGAGCAGCCTTGGTCCACCCACGTGTTGTCTCGTGGCTTCCAAGGTAGCTCTTCGTCGTTGCGTGCACGGTAGGGCCTGCCTACCGTTCGCCACGTAGCGCTAACGCTCCGCCAATCTCCTTCCAGGTTCAAATCTGACTAGCAGCGAACCCATGCATGTCCCAGCTCCTATGAGCTAAGTTCTGTATCTGAATTCTACTACAGCTTGATCAGTCCTGCTTATGCAAGGTGGCGGTGGGGAGCTGCAGAAATTGGGTCCAGGATCCCCTATACAGAACCTCCTATATGAAAATATACATGTATTAAAATCTGAGAACAAATTTGAACCAAGTACTGATCATACTGATGAGACCCCTTCAAAGAGGTTAATGAAGAGAGAGGAGCCTACACAGCCCAGGGCCACTCCCCTTCTACTAAAACCACACCAGTATCCCCTGTTCCAGGAACCACTTCGCCCTGCTGCTGGGCGCCAGACTTCAACTTGCTCGCCTAGTTCCAGTGGGCGAGCACGTTTTTGGCACCGCCATCTTTGGCGATTTTTTATTTTTTTTTGGCTGTGACAAATGCCATGAACATTTTTATATGTGTATCTTACATAATAGAGAATCTAGAAATAAAGTTTGAAAAAATAATAACTTTTTTTATTCCCCGAAATAAAGCAGAAACAAAAAGTGAAAAGAGAAAAAAAACAAATTAGTGAGTGGGCAAGCAAGTTTTGACACCACCATCTTTGCCGATTTTTCATTTTTGTTTGGCTGAACAGAATAGCTTCAAAATTTAGTCGGAGATACCTTACATCACAAAGAGCACGCAAAAAACAATTCAGAAAAAAATATATATATTTAGGTGCCCAAATAGTTTTTGGCGGGGTCCGAACCCCTTCAGGTTCGGGCCCCGTACGGGGACCCGAACGCCCGAACGTTCGACCTGGCAACCCTGTATAATTTTGGTGCACCCATTAATAATTTGATATTATAGGCAAACAAAAGAAGAATGGAAAAAGGGAACCAGCTTAGCCTAGGGCTAGGTGGCACTGCAGCACTCTTTTCTTTTCTCCCTGTAGATTGTGGGGAGCGAAAACCAGAAATGAAAAATGTGCTGAACATGGTAGCTAGGCCCCTGTCAGAATGTTCTGCGCCTCTCTAGGGCCGAAGGTCCAGATCAGCCACTTGGGCGTCTGCAGGTCAAAAAGGTTTCGGTGCCAAAGATCCCTCCTTCAACTGGGGTAGGAGAAATATTATTGGCCCGATGTAGCGGACCTCGGGTTGGCCTGTGAGACCATCCCCTTGGCCTGTTCTCACAGGCCTGTGTTATATTCGGGGTAGGCCAGTCCAGGCCGGTMCCTCTGTCGGTACCAGCCAGTCCAGTCCAGTCCCGTCAGTCCGCTGGGGTATACCCCARCCATTGTCTGTTTTCATTCTCATTCCTCACTTGCACATTTTGGAGTACGTGCGTTGGAGTCTTGCGTGGGGAGCTGCGTTGTGCCATCTTGCTCCCCCTTCTTCCTCCATCTCCATCTCTGTCACTAGCGGAGCACCACACCTGGTGGGTCCGCTACATTGGTATCGGAGCGGGAACGGTCCCCGCCCCCACCCACCACACTGCACAGTAGGGAAATACGGCAAAACCAGACAGTCGGGTTTTCGGCTGTTTTTGGAGCGTTTTCGGGCAAAAATGCGGGAAAAACATCGAAAAAAGGTGTTGCAGCAGGAGAACTCCACGTGGCGAAAAAGGAAGCCGCATCACGACGTGTGCGCGCAAAAGCCAAGGCCGCCGCACGCGCGCGCGCTGCCCCGCTGCCCTGCCCCACCCCGCTCCCGGATTTATATTATCAAAATTTCGAATGCAACTGCTGCTGCTGGGGTTTGAACCCATGCACTTGCTGAGCCATGCGCGTGCGTAAGCAGCCTCATAACACATTCGCCACAGTATGTCCATAGCTCTATAGCATGGCACACTCGTGTTAAAGAGGTGCCGTGCTGGCTATTTACCCCCCCGCCCGGCAGCGAGCAGTGCGCAGCAGCGAAGTTGCTCTTTACCCCCCCCCCCCCCCGTGGCTGCTGCTGCATGTGCACGTGGCCATCTACACGGCCACGTGGCTGAAGACCCCCCTGCTTAGGGGGCTGCTCTACAGTGGAGAGGGCCTGCT